>JARHVA010004888.1:1120000-1162500 GCA_037957365.1 Torreya grandis
TCTCTACATATTAGCATATGATTCTACATGATTACATTTTTTTACAAAAAATGATGTGCTTAACTCTTTTCTTTTGAGATGAGTAATTTACAAGTTGAATTACTCATCTCAAAATGGGGAAATATTATTGGGCTTGTCACATAGATTCAAGCATCCATGTACATAAAATTTAGAATAAGTAATTTATATTTATAAACCCATAACTTTTTTGGGGCATACGTAATATGTATGCACACATTTTATATGAACAAAAGTTACAAGTTTTAGATTTGGAAATGAATGAGATATAGATGCATTGAATTGTAAATCATGTTGGCACCAAACAGATTAGATTATTGTCCATGGACATTGCTCATTGAAATGCATACTATTATTAAATTAGTGGTATGCATAAGTGCATACTTAAAATTTATAAGTCTATTTTTAGTAGGAAATTCATAATTTTTGAATAATTTGGTTGAGGTTTAGTGATGACCTATAGCTTAGGAATTACTCCATGAACCCAATATGTGGCTCTAAATTTTAATATTTAGGTTAGTTATTAGTTAAATGAGTATTGCACTATAGTTTGCTCAATCATCTATGAAATTCTTCCTCCTCATTATGGTTGGGACATTTTACCTTCCCACCCCATGGCCTTGTCTAAAAATAGAATTTGGGGAATGAATCACTACCAATTATATAAATTATTTATTAGTTATCTGGATTATCTAGTTTTTTAATATGAATCATAGTTATCTAATGCTTAAATAAGGAAGCGTAATCTACAAAAACATCACACATGGTAACATGGTTCACCCATTTATAGGTATTTTCCATATTTTGTCTCTAGGTTTCAATGTTTCAATTCATTTTGGATTTAATTTTCATAGATGGAACATAATTTTTTCATGTTCATTTTATATTTTACTTTAGTAAGATACACATTCCAATCCTATTCAAAATGACAAATTATGTTGTACAAACTAAGGTACATCTCTTTATCATTATATTATACCATTATATTTCAATTCAATACTATAATAAAAGGGGGGAATTTTTAGACACTAAAATATGGTACTGGCTCTTACACACTTCTCTCACACATCCATATGATTTTTATGGTTATAACCTTCACAAAAAGGATAGCCAAATTTATCGTAAGTATTAGGGCCCTTCTGAGATCATGTATATAATTAGAAGTGTTACATAATTTAGCTAAAGCTACCCTAGTTTACTTGCATATGTAATTTATTTCAGGAATCTTGCCTAAAGAAGGTAATTAAATAAAGAGTTTCTACCAAGACTAAGTTACTGAAACTAAATGAGTAAGGATGGGTAATTATATAACATGAAGAGATCCTTCACACATGTACTAAAAGGATTAGAACAAGATCGATTAACTAGTATTTGATCAAGTGGAAGAATATTAACCCTTAATATGTCATTGATGTAAATAATTAAATTATTTTTATGTGAATGTTATCAGAGCAAATTTGTTATATTTCTTAGTCATACCTCAACAAACATCTTTAACTTGGCCAGTTGTAAATTGATATAGAATTTAATGGATTCACTATTTAAATCTAGAAGTCTATATTCCCTAGGTACATATAGTAAGTTCTCTATAATGTATAAATATGAATATAGCTATATGGTTAGTTCATAATAAATCACTATTGGTGGTTTTATTACTATTATTGGTTTTGTTTTTAGATTTCAATATATTATAAATCATCATTTCATAGATAAAACCCATGAAACAATACATACACATTATGTTTGAATCCTTATAGTTGACTCACAAACCATCATAAAAATTTTCATATATCCTAATGTATAATTTGAATTCAAATCACATTTAGTTTTCATGTATATATTCTCTAGATTATTACATATTTCTTTTCAATGTTCATATATATATAGTATGCATGGGATTTTAGATTAAGACAAACACGTATATTTACATAATTTAAATTCATTGCCTACCTAGTAGGTAGTGTTTGCATTATTTTTCATTCATGTATTCTCTTCTCCTTCATTCTTCCCTCTATACTACCTTTCTATGTAATTCCACCTCCGTTTTATTTTTATTTTTTCTCCTCATAACTTTATGATGATCCATTTTTCATAATCTCCATTGAGATTAAAAGGGTGTAGCTTTTGCTTTAGTTTTATTTTTGGCTTTTATTTTTGTCTTATTCCATTTTATTAATGATTTTCTATTTTTATGGGAAACACTAAACTACCATTATTGGAATGATTTAAAGTGTATCCTTTGTTTTTATCCTTTTAGCTTTTATTTACTTTATTCCCTTTGTGAGGGTTTTCTTATTTTTATCTATTTTTCTAAATTCAATATTTAATTACAAAAAATTTAATAATTTAAAACACAATTTTAATAATGATAATTTATCTATATTAATCCATTATCTAATATTAATAAATGGTTACGCCCAATAATGATAACGAGTTTATATTCCCAACATGACCAAGAAATGTTGGTTGGTCTAGATATGGTAGTTCTAACTGCTAGTCATACAAGATTAATTTATCTAAGAATAAATCTAAGCTATCACAAATAATTAATCATGTATAAACCATTAAACTATGATAGACACCATGTTAAATTAGGTAATGAAAATGGAGTCAAAACATGTTATTCTAACCATTTAGCCTATACTAACAAATCATGGTAAACAACTATTAAATATGGGCAATAATAAATGCATGTACAAAGCATCTATTATGTAGTTTAACATATGATAACTACTATGGTGTTTGTAGGGTTCTCTCCAGTCCTCTATCATCCTCTGACATCTCCATCTATGTCAACCTCTTTGATGATGCTCTCCCTACATCACACTCTAAGGGATGGTTTCTCTCACACCACCCTCACAACAACATAGGTAGTTAGACCATAACAGTCATGATATACATTCATCATAAAATTTAGTTGAAATGATAAATCAACATGATCATTAAGTAAATATATACTTATAGCTAACTCATAGTAACATGATCATGTAACCTAAGCAATATAATACTATCCCATTACATCATATGTATCAAAGCTTAGTCAAAATATAGCCAAATCATATGTGTCCATTATAAACATCCATAGATAGTCAAATAACTTACTTAACAGGGAATCAAGATGCAACATCAGATTGGTATAACCAACTCAAATCTCATTTCATCACTAGTTTGGAAGATTTAGTCAATGCTCTAGTCCAAGAGTTCCAAACTAGAGATATCTCTGAGAATACCTTGGCCCATTTTATCAATTGTAAACAACTTGAGACTAAAACTGCACAAGATTTCATCAAATGATGGAATACTTTGTTTAAAAAATGTGGTCATAATATGGTAGATGATAAGCTCTTTCATTTTTTTACCAATGCTCTCTTTCCTATGTTGCAATATTAGGTCCAAACTCTCTTTCCACATGTTTTGGAAGAGGTCATTGACAAATGCAAGCATCAATATCTCCTCATACGCCAATTTGAACCATCACAACTTTTTATGGGTACTCACATGTTAATCAAGAATATTAATAGTCACACTACAAACGATGATGTCACCAACTCTTATGATACCATTCATACTATTCAAGTTGTTATTTTGAACTAGACTTCAAAAAAAGTTTACCCTCCTAACCACATCACTAATCCTCATTAATCTTCAACCAATAACATCAATGTTCATAAACCTTTATCTTTATCAAAATTTTAAAAGAGTCTACCAAGGCCTATCTCACGAGAACTTGATCCTACCATCCTCTAAAACCTTGGTACCATCCCAATAAATTTTGTTGGTTTCATTCTAGTTGGGGTCATTCTCATGAGACCTATAGGAAAATTCATAATTTGTCTATGGATTTTATTCTTGGTCATAATTTTGACCATGATTCTATCATTCATAAATGTAAATAAGCCTATGACATTGCCTTCAAATCCCATGAAACACAAAATAATTCTCAAGCTTTGAATTAGGCTAATGCTCATTTGGACATATATAAAGGTCATCTTCTGAATAACCAGGATAACCAAGACAATCCTACCTCTTCTACCAATAATGTTAGCATTCTTCTTGACACAACTCCTAAATAGAATGTGTTTAATATGACTAATATGAAAAGGGTGGTTGCTTTCATTGATCCTCATCCTATCCACACACCTCAATTACCTTGAAAAGTTAATGATATCTAATAATCTTCTCCAAATCACTTAATAGAGTTAGGGCAAGAAGACCTTATATCTTCTGATGAACCAATTCCAATACCTCCCTTGGATAACACTTCTCATACCATTTCTACCATTCTTCCAACCTATTTACCTATCACTAATGATACTCAACCCTATATTAACACTTCTTCTAATCTTTCTCAAACTAAACCTCCATCAACTAATCCATATTCTCAAGATAATCAACAAACTTGTCCCCTAATTAAACCTTCCACCTCTCATCAACATAAATTCAAATTCACTTCAGCTCCTCCTTTCAAGGACCTCATTTAACACTATGCACCTACTTCCAACATTTATCTTAAGGGTTATGATGAGTGGGATCCTATTATGAAGCTTACTAATCTCCCATCTCAAATCCCTTTTCTCAAACTTATGTTGACCTCTCCATGACATCATAATCATTTTATATAGCTTTTGCTCAAAATGAACATCCCTGATCCTCCCCTAGTAGGACACAAAGCCACCTTATTTGGATAAGAAAATAGAATTTTAATATAGTGCAAAGAGATGTCCATACATGTTGATGAAATAATAGACACTTATCTTTCCCTTGGATTTCCCTTTACTTCTATAATCCTCAATGAGATTTTGCTTCACACAGATGATCTTCCTTTGTTTATCAATGTCCAAATCAGTGATATCCAAGTCAAGCATGCTTTAATTGATGAAGGATTTGACACTTGTGTTGCCTCTCTCAATTTTATTAAAACCCTTAGATATTTTGAGTGTAATCTTAAGTCCACACACAACACATTTCAAGGCTATGATCGATGAAAATACCTCCTTTAGGTTCCATGTAGCTCCTTATTATCATCCCACCTATCATCATTCTCATAAAGGTGATGATCTTCAAATTTAATCTATCTTAGAATATTTTGATTTGTAGGACATGGACTCATTGTATGAGAAAAATTACCTCTTCCACTTGCCAATGTGTCAAATTTTGTCATAATGGAGCCATATATAAGATTCAGGGTGACACTAATCCTTGGAATTTTGAACAATTCTAAGATCATGGTGTATTCAATATTCTTACCCTTGAACCATTTCCCAACATTCCATTTCATGAATCTCAATGGTTTAAATTTCTTGTCAATTTCACTTGAGGTTACAATGGTCACCCTAAACTCATTGAGAATATTCCCCCTAACCTCTTAGATTTTGATGATGATGAGCCTGACAAGATCAATCTAAAGATTATAGCCTCAGATATCTCACCTCATATCATCCCTCACCTTCCTCCATGTTTGCAACCTCATTCCCATCAACCACCTTGTCATGACATACCCATATTTTTAATTAAGACTAGACATTCTAGTCATCACACCACATTAGATGACAAGGTCAACCCTACCTATGCCATTGATGTTGATACACCTAATTATGACAATGGATATAACTTCGATGATCTATTATTAAGAGGTCTTGTTCAGGCCTAAGATACTATAATTATTCATTATCATTCATCTTTACTTTAGTCTTTCAATATATCTTCTAACATTTCATCTATTATCATTCTTAATTTTGGCATTTTCCCTCTTGATTGTAGGGTAGAGATGGTGTGCACACATATAGTTTCTAAAAATACTCACATGAGTATACTTATGAATTATTTTATGACTGGTCCCTATCACTTTGCTATATATTAGGACCCCTCTAGCCAAATTATCCCCGATATGTTTACAATTTTCCTTCAACCTTCTGTGCATCCTACCCCTCCCTTAGTAGAGCTCATTTTGGATCTTATTCTCACTCCCTCTCTAGCTGAGTCTCTTCTTGTTCTCAATCCTATTTCTCCTTCAATCAATCTTTGTCTACAAATTCCACCAGCCCTACCTTCTCTTGTTGATGGTTTGTTCCCTTTACTACAGCTTGATTGTATGTCCACCAAATGGGTTCCTCAGCCATATTATGAAATTTATAAATTTTTTTATCATTAGACTAGAGGTTATTCATTATACCAATCTTCCTTAATTTTCATTTCCAATCCTCCTATGAGTACACCTACCATGTCTACTCATAAACATATATGTTGCTTCCATGACACAGGTAATTATTCATCCACATATTGTCATAACCTATGGAAATATATCTATACATTACATCCTACCACTTTTTATCTTACAAACAAGGTTATACCTCCCTTAAAAGTGTTACCTAAATATCTTCCCAAATATGGAGAGATATATTGTCTCTAGCACCAATATGATGCACATCACACTGATTGATGTTGCATCCTTTAACATGATCTCAAGGATCACATTTTAACCATTGATTCACCTTCTACCCTTCCCACCACAAGTAAAACTCACAATAAATCTCCCCCTTCTTCCCCCATGGCTCCACCACTTGTGGTCCCTTCTCTACCTATTATTTTTCCACCTGTGAGTGCCTCAACCATGCACCTTCCCTCAACTATGGATCCCTCTCCACCAGTGAATCCTTCACCCATGACACCATCCCCACCAATGACCCCTTTATATCCTCTAGAATACAATCTCATGATTTATCTTGATTAAACCCTACATGATAACCTTCATCATCTGATCCTTTAGGCATTCATACATTTTCTATCAAGGAGATTTGACATGAAGTATTTTGTCAACTTTCACTAAATATTGATGAGACTTTGGCTGGAATTCAAATTCAAATTCATAGAGACTTATCAAATGTTATGGATGTGTGTGGATAAATATAGCAATACTTATGAACATAAGCATGGTGTTATTATATTTACTTATTCATTTGGATTGGACATGCACTCCGACTTTACATTTATCTATTTTATATCATTTGACATTATGTCAAATTCTTATTTATCTTACATAGTGATTTTTGTTTTGCAATATGTTTTTATTATGCTATAATTTTTATTCTCATGTTCTATTATGGATTATTTTTAATAAATTAAAAACGCATTCTTCTTGAGTTCCTTTTCAATTATTCCCTTGTTCTTTTTCATGATTGTTCACTATCTTATCTCTATAAACATAGATAATTGTTATTGTGACTTGGTTATACAAATATTACTCCCTTTAGTCATTCCTTATTTACCAAGTGATCAGTTATAAAAAAATCATCTCATTACAATCTCTTTATTCCTCTTTATTCCATTTCACAAACTAGGCATACACATGGTTGAGACTTGAGATAACATGTTGGTTCATAGTTAAGCCTAAATATTCTAGTCAGTAATATCTTTGGATACTTAGCTTCCTTTAGCCAAAACCTAAATATTATTTATGTGTATCACTATATATCTCATGAATGTTCATTCCAAGTCCATATGGACAAGGAATCTTAAAATCTTTAAAATATTCAAAATCCAAATCATTTAACAAAAGGCAATGATCAAAAACGAAACATTTAAATTTTCAAAAGTCAAATCACACTAAGAGATGTGGTTATAAGCATAATTACACTTTATAATAAAAAATCAAACTCCAAAATTGACCTCATAATAGATCTAAGGTCCATTGGGATATGGTAGGCTAGTAGATTAGAAAAGGAGAATTAAAAAAATCTTTTAATTCTACCTACTTTCTCATGCAAGTACCCAATCTTTACAGTAGATCAATGACTCCATAAGGGTTCTTGTGGAACAGGGAACACATTGTGTGAAGGAAGGTCCATTTTAATCTTTTTCCCAAAAATTTCCAACATGAGTCAATCTTAGTAGCACACTTATTTTCCCACAAAACTTTGTACCTATAGTGAATAGGTATCCTCTCTAAATTGATAGTCATTAGTCAGTTAGTGTCTTCTCAAGTCCTTACTATGCCTCATGTCTTCTAAGGTTTTCTTATAAAATTCTTAAGTGATGCTTCTTAAATTCCATTTTTCACTCCATACAATTCTAATATTTACCCTTGAGAAATATGTTTTTGTTCACTAATCACTCTCCTAGGGATTCTATTTATGAGTTGCAGTGTAAGACCATGGATAGGACCTGGCCTTCCTCACAAATTATAAAAAATTTCACATTACCATTCTAAAAATCACTTGTTACCCTATTTTTATATTTTTTCCACCTCATTAGTTTTCCATTTGTGAGTTGTAGTGTAAGACCATGGATAGGACTTGGCCCTCCTCACAAAAGTTTCTAATATCCAAGTCACAATGAAACTACATGTGTCAAATATGTGATAAGATGTGATTTATTATGAGTTACACATCATTGACATGCATCCCATCTTTATTTAATATGTTTTATTCTTACATCATTAATGTTTCAATTTTATCTACTTATTTTTTGATTGCATGTAAGAATCCAACATTTTTTTAAGTTTTTCATACTTCCCAGCTTAATTTAGTGTGATTAATTTTAGACCAATTTTACAATTTTTTTCTCTTTTACACTTCCCAACATGATTTAGTATGATTGATTGACTTAATTGATTTGTTTTAATACCATTTTTATTTCACATCATTTTTTTATTACATTATTTTCTTATTTTTCAATGTGATTTAATGTGATTTGGCTTGTTTTAAATTTGGTGAAAATCTTTTTCATGGTTTAAAAATATTTTTCCCTCTTGTTTACCACTTTTTGGTTTATTATACTTAGTAATATTTTGTTATTACACATTTCCCATCATGATATAGTGTGTATTGCATTTGTTTTTTAATTAAATATACTCTTTTAATTCTTTTTCCCATTTCTTTTTAACCATGCATGTGTACTACACAATGCTAAAAAATAAAACACCACACAGATATTTCCTATGACATATACAACAAAAGCAAAATATATGTGCTAGAAAGAAATATATCCATGCATCCACAACCATAACCAAAATATAACTCATGATGTTAACATCCAACTACCAAAACATAATATCTATATATATATATATATCATGAGTTTAAAATACAAAAAGTAAACATATACATCACTCCAGCCCTATGGCTGGTCTCCATCATGTCTATCTTATTGCCTATCCATGCTACCCATATATGTCTCAGACTATCCCCTATGAATAGTGCACTATAATGAGATTGTTTGGGATACCAGACTTTCTACTTGTCCCTATAAGTTGGTCACATGGGCTTGAAGCTACCATAGATGGATAATGGTAGCCATATGTATGGATCTCTCCTGAGCCAAGGCCTACCAAACATGTGTCTCTCCTACTCTCACCCATACTCATGGTTACAATCCATTTCCATGTTCTTGTAACTACCTCATGGTCTCCACCACCAATCTAAACCAACCTACCGGAACTAGGGTAGATGCTACCACATGATCATCTAATATCATGGGGTCACATGGTATCAAAACCCTGTCCAGAATATCATGTTGAATTCCCATAACTAAGGATTCCCATATGATCTCATTTGTACGATCTACAAAATTTAAACTAGATAGATATCAAATCACATATACATCTAAAAATCTATCTATATATCATCATATACAATGAGTATCATATCCTAATAACTAAAAATAATAAGCATTTATTACCTATTATGGTGTCACTAATCACCATCTCCCCATCTACTTGTATGGCAAGCATGATCTTTCCATCAGCTCATCTCCTAAGCACCTCATCCATGAGATACCTCTCAATCAAAGCAAACCCTAGATTCATCACCCATTTATGTCTCAAGCTTCTCTTTAGTGGTACCTCTAGAGACCAGCCCTACCCCAAGTTGATTGATAGGTCATCTTGGATGACCACCCTCTATGGTCTATCTTGTTGTTGGTGTTTCCATTAGTCATGTAACTGAGGTGGTAATTAATCCTCCTACTATGGTATCGACTATGGTACCTATGACACTCCTACATCCATATCCATGCCCTCTCTAGATGCTAGCTATTATGCTCGATCAATCCATGGTCTCATCTAATGTGGTCTGATCTTCATTTTCTCAACTGATGCTCATCCTCCTCTCCCTTGTAACTCTCTCACATGATGAGACCAAAATGTAAGTAGTACTATAAGATCTAATAGGTTTGGGAGTTTGAACTACCTTGACAAGCATGCCATTGGATGTGTTTCTACCCACCAAGTGTGTTGTATTATGATTTGCACTTGTGCTAACCTTGGTGCCACAGTCACCCAACTTGGCCAAATGATCATAATATATACATAAGTCTACCACATAATCTCTCCTTGTGTGACCATATACAGTGCTAACATGTGGGGAACATCTCATGCCACTTGATCCTATCTCTACCTCACCACTTGAGGTAACCAATCATTGATCACATGGGTTAACCCAACTAGATGATACATTGAGAACCTCTCATATATCCATGCACTCAACATCACAACTCATACCATGGTCTTCTAATATCTAGACAACATCTGATACATATCATACATGCATTTAACCTAGATGACATAACCCAAGTCAGAGAGTGCTCCCCAATCCAATATAAATTGACACAAGGATATAAAATATAGTAGTACCTTGTCTTCTAACTAGTGACACAACACTTGTGCTGTCACAAGTCCTATCCTAGCCTTTTGAATATCCAAAATCTATGTAATATAAACATTGAACAAACTCACCCTTAGTCTTAGATAAATCCTATTTGAACACATCACCCACTGAGCTAGTTCTCATCTCCCCTCTTAGTCATCTAGTGTCCATGTGATGACTGATGTCCCATATAGGAAGTCAAAGTACCACATGGAAATCCTAAAAATTGATACCAACATCTATGGTATCGCCATTCACCACCCATCTAAATGTGTTGGTCAAACTCTCCCAGTCTCTTAGGAATATGACCATGAGATCAAAACTCAATAGGATCCACTACATCTCCATGATACCTCCCAAGCCCAATGCATGTGTGCTAGTAAATATAGTATCCATGATACATCATCCAATTCACAAAATATTTAGAGTCTCTAAAAAATAAAAAATAAAAATGATGTATTAGACCTCTATGTCACTCATAATCAAAATACATTCTTTTAGATTACATAAAGATAAACTAATTTTTCTTTAATTTATTCATTTTTCTTACCAAAGTGACCTATTTTAAAAATAAATCCACCTTTTAGTACTAAGTTAACCATTTTGTGGGTTAAAATTACTATATCAACACCCTTATTTCATTCTAGTACTATTATCATCCACTTAAGAATCAACTAAGTTAGCCATATCGTACTAAGTCATCCACCTTTGACTTAACAAACTAAGTTGGTCTTCTTTTTCCTCAATAATACTATATCAACCAATTAGAAAACAAAATAAATGGGCACACTAATATTCTTGTCTTCTACCAACTAAGTCAACCTAGTCGACTTTGTTCTTTCATTGCAATGACTTTTTGACCAATTGTCATAAATGGATTGGGCATTTATTACTCAAACCCCTTCCTAGCCAGTACCTCATTTGACCCCTAGTGTCCCTCAAAATTTCTTAGGGTTCATTCTAGTCTTTATATTTTCCCTAATGGTCAAATTTATATAGAACATTCAATTTCAAATAAAAACTTTCAAAATTTTGAAATTTTTAGTTGTTTACCTGTGCTACACTCATAGTGGTTGCTATGCATCCTCCCCATCTCAGATGTCATCTCCTCACCACCTGACTCTCTAGGATCTCACTAGGTCCCTCAGAGCTATATTTTTTTCAAAATAACAAATAATAACAAATGAATTCTTTTTCACCCTATTTATATTTACTATTCCAAATTATTTACCCTTCAAAAATTTACCATTATATTTCTTGTTTTGACCATATCTTTGTTTATACTAACCCAATTTCCAAACCATAAAAAGTTATAGAATACTAACATCATAGATAATATTTCTAACTATCATATGCCTATGTTGAATTTTTTTAATTTTTCACTCTTTTTCACTAATCTCTATAGGTACGCGTAATGTTATTTAAATTATATGCCTTCACATCTCTCACACATCCTTATTTATCTATAATAGTAAGGTAAGTAAATGTATGTGGTTTTCAATTCTATCCATTCATTTATCTTATTTTATCCTTACTAAATTTTACTTAGCATAAACATTATGTGTCATCAAGTTCTTTTCCCAAAGCACCATCCCTTATTGCACCTATGTGAAACATGATGAGCTTCGAGTGGGGAATATGTATAAACATAAAATTTTAATAAATTTATCAATTAATGATTCTCTTTATCTTTAATGAACCCATAAAATATCAATATATCTTAGTGCATGCCTTTAGGGGTGAACTAGGAAACGGGTGGATAGACCATTGGTGCTTCTCAATATTGTTGTCTCTTTTGCCTTTTTCTATCTACACACTTGTATCCTAAAAACCATTCCCCTAAGCTTTGCCTCCTATTTTGCACACTCATATAGTTTTTTACCATCTTAATTAGCCCCTTTCCTAACCTAAAACCTTTTTTGATAGTTTACATGACTATTTCAACTATGTTGACCTTGTATACTTATTGACAAAACTTATTAAGGGTTTAGGTTAGCCCTTGGCCAACCTAGTCCGTGACCTAGTGTGTTTTTGTAAATTATAATACTAGGTCAACCATTTTACCTTGTAAACCAAAATTTTTAGAATGGGTTAGGGTTAGATTTATCTATATAAACATAATCATTTCACCATTTATATAAAAAAATAAGTAAGATATATTGTGCATCTGCTTATCCACCATTATACTTGGGGAACAAGCTTAGGGTTTCATACTTTATTTGAAGATACAGATCTTGTCTTATGGATAAGTCTTTTGGATGTATTGATAGGTTGTGTAGCCTAAATTTCATTTATCCTTTTCATCCTTACATACCACAACAACCTATTGTGAATCACCTTGGCCAAGGGAGAGATTGAAGCTTGATGGGATCATCTTCAAAGGTAAGTATTCCTAACTTTGTTCTTCCCTTGTAAGAGTAGATAGATATGCATTTTCAATTATCTTCCATGTATTAGGATTTTGTATACATTGACATAAGTATATGTATTATATTAATGTTTATTACCCCCACTTTGTGCCACAAAATTTGGTGAGCACTAGATTAGATTTTTATTTACTTGTTACTAGTTTAGTGAATATGAAAACATAGGAACTATTTAGGGTTATTGTGTAGTTTTTCTTGATTAGAGGTTTTGAAACCCTCCCTAGTAATATTATCATGGTAAGATATCCCTTGATTAGGTGTACTAAATCTATATTGGCCATGACCCTAATTATCTAATGTATCCCCAATCAAAAGTATAATTAGGATCTATCTTTTTTAAGCTATGATTGATTTATAGATATGATGAATTTATCATTGAATACACTGAATACTAACATGGTATAAGATGCATGTTTAAAGGGATTAAAATGACAAAAAGTAGACCTGTAGGTCTCTTTTTTATATGAATGCAATGAACTTTACTTGGAAAAAGAGGTTTAAAGGCTAAATGACACAAGGAAATTATAAGCATACAATATGGGATGTTTTAAATATGGATTAAGGGGTAATAGTGAGTTAGAGACACACTTTAGATCTCCAAAAGATCCATCTTGATGCCTACAATCATGAAATCTAAAATCACCTATAGGCCTAATGAAGATTTTAGGTTTGCCTTCAAATGAGAAATTATATATGCAACCTTACATGGAAATTGGAGTCCATGGGCTTGGAATGAGTGAGATACTCTTGAATACACTTGAAGGATGAATCATATAGAATAAAAATGAACCTTTTGGCCTATAAAGACCTATAGGTGGACATAAAGAGAAAACTCAGGTCTAAAGGTAGATAAAGACATATAGGTTTGTGCTAAGATTATGAGTAAAATATGCATTTTTGTGTTGATATTGGGTGTGTGATGATTATTACAGATGTAAAATACCTAATTAGAGACTTACATAAGGTTTATATTTAGTGGATGAAGAGAAAGACTGAATAAATAGACCTCTAGAGTCAAGTAGCTCAAGTTGCTAAGAAACCCTCATAAGGGAGCAGACCACGTTCTAGATAGTTTGGAGAGTCAAGATATTTGGAAAAGAATTAGATAACCTAATAAGAGGTTTTTTAATCCAATTTTATGAATTATTGATTAACAAACAACATTTGGAAGGTTTCGAAGCCTAAAACCTATCTCTCGACCTCACTCATACAGTTTGATAACTCAAGAGGAACATTTAAGATGCTCACATATTAAAAATTGATATGCATAGAAAATTTATGTCTTAGTAATAAGAGCCCACTACTATGCAATACTAATTTATGGAATTTGGATCTTCATCAAGGGTCTGGGCTCTATGAACAATCCTTAAGGATCTAAGACACCTAAAACCCTATCTAAATCCTTCTAAGACCCTGATGATATAGATATTACATTTAGTCACTCAAAATGGGTTGGGTGACCATTGAAATTAATTTATTAACCCTCATACCTCTCTTGATCATCTTCTTATACACTTTTTTGGCACATGTGAAAAGTACATTGTACATAATAGACTCAAAAAGCATGGATATAGACCTATTTATGAGTATTCATGGTAAATAATGGTCTTAAAATTAGGTGTCAAGTATTTTTAATCCTTGGAATAGGTTAAATATACGTATATACACCTTGATATCTCTCTTAAGGTGATATATGAGTCAATCAAGTCAACAATTTGGGCCAAAAGGAAGAAATACACTACTTTGTTGTCTAAGAAGCCTTAATGCATAACTATGGAGTACTTCAAGGGATATTACTATCAATTTATTGAGTTTTCATATGATTTTTTAGGATTCAAAATACCATTATGAATCACTTGAACCTAAAAAATTCTTGAGAAACCACTCCAATTACCTCTCAAGCCTGAACATGTACCTAAGTTAGGGGTTTGGCCATTTCTTGGTTCACCCATCTGTATAAGGTCTCAAGTCCTCAAATTTGACATGGAAAATTCTTAGGAGGTACTTAAAGTGAATCAAAAGATTATATTAAGTTTCACATGTGTGAGGTTTGATTAGAGCCAGATCTTAGTTTCTAGGCTAAGAGACCTAATTAGAGAGAAATAAGTGGAGTAAGTGTACTTTAACTTGATGTCTAGTCATGAAATTTTGTAGAAAGTGATAATAATAGACTCGGTACTCAAAACCATGCTTATTTTTCTAGGATCATCTATAGATTTTTCTAAACGAGGAGTTTTGTCTATTTTGAGGGATATAAAGAATTGAAGGCAATTATGGCCTTAGGTGTAAAATGAAGTCTTTGAAAGTGTTTTATGCATCCAAGGGGGCTGATAAAAGGTTTTTAAGACTGAGAGAGGCATTTCATGGAGAAAAGTTGCATTTATGAAGACAAAACGAAGATTTGAGGCTTTTAAGAAAGGAGAGGCATAGTTAGACCAATGGGTTTCAAGACACTTAAGAAGAGATGATCACCACTATAATATCAATTTAGTAAGGTTTTAAAACTAATACAAGGTGTAAATAACAAGGATAAAGGGTATTTCAAAGTTAGTTGATGACTAATGAATTTCACTTGTCACTTTCCAAGCCAAGAAGAGGTAAGTTTGAATAGAAAGTAAGATATTTCAAGCAAATAGAGAAACTCCTATGCCATTTTTAAGATGAAGCATCATTAATAAGGTAACACATGTCATTGAATACCTTAGGATATTATTCTATAACCTCTTTCTTGTTTTTAACTTTCTCCATCATGAAGATGTGAGTCATCATTGCTCTCTTCTATGCCCTTTCTCTCTCTCCTTCTTTATATCTTAATAAATATAACATTATTTGGATTTGTATGGATCCTCCACTAGGGTATGGTAAATCCCTACTCATTTATATGTTATTAATCAATGAAATACTACTATTTTTACCTCTTTCTATGATTGGTCTTAGTGTGTGTGCATGGATGGTTGATCTTGTCAAGTGATTTACTTAGTCTTCCTTAGCATGTTGTTTGATTCTAACACCTATATGTAGTTTGAAAGATTATTTTTTATGTCATGTGAAGTGTTCAAGTGAAGTGTGAGGGCTGAGTGAGTTTTTCTCTTGACTAGTATCATCCTTGAACTCTTGATTAGTCTTCCTAGCCTCATCATCTATCACAACCTCCACATTGAAATGTTAATGTGAGAGATTCAGATTAGGAGTATTGTATGTTAAGGTTAGTCTCATGGTCTATATGTGTACATGCAACTAGTTGGTAGTGATCAAATGATTTGGTGCATAACCTTCTTAGTTAGTTTTCTTTCATTTTATTCCTTCCCCTTTATCTTTTCAAGTTAGTAGTAGATCCTAATTGATACATCAAGGGGAACTAGCCCTATAATCTATAGGTTTGGTCCACCTAAAGTTAACCCAAAACCTAGGATTAATCCTATTGCATAGCTAAAGTTGAGAAGGATTTAAACACCCTATCAAGGGTCCAAATTTGAGCTATAATAGTATTATTAAATTATTGTTGATGAAATTTCTATTCTTAGAGGATTGAGAATCGCTATAGATTTTTTATTTTAAAGAAATTATTTGTGGAAGGTAATACTCTCTTGATCATCAAATTTGTTAAATCAATAAGAAATTATTAGTGTCTTGTCAATTAAATCATTGAAGATATTATCCAAGTCATTCATTTTTAGAGTGTATTTCCTTCTCCCTTACCTATCACAAGACTAACTCTCTAATGGATTTATTTGATAACTTTGTCACTCTTCACCTTCATCCTAATGATTATTGGCATTATAAATGTATCCATCATTTAGAATAATGAAACAATTAATTTTTAAATACTTGACTTGATTACATCTTCCCATTTTAATATTTTTGGATTTTGGCATTTATTTTTACTCATTCTTAAATATATAATTGATGGTATCAAAAAATATAATTTTTGGAAAGATTATTGAGTGTTAGTTCTATTTTTCAAGATGGGATTTATGGTTCTTTATATTTTTGCATTGATTCTCTAATCTATTATGGTATTAGTTAATGTAGGTGTGAATATACTAACAAGCCCTAGTTTTCAAGTAAGGTGGAATAAATTTGGAACCTTTAATGGTTATCCTCCTTATTTTGGCTTTTGGTAAAGCATTCACTATTGGATTCTGGGTTCCTTTTTTTATTTTATTTGTTGCAATTTCTTCTCTTTCTTAAGTTTGGATACTATTATTTCTTTTCTTCCAAATTATTACAATTTTTAGTAGTTATTTTATACTTAACAAGCTTGGTGTACCCATGTTTTTTGTCTTAATTTCAATTGTCATACAAGTTTTAAATGTTTTTTCTTAGTAGTGGCATTAAATGTGAGATTATGTAATCTTTTGGTAGTTGGATTCCAAGGATTTTTATGGTGGATTATTCTTTCTCTTCCTACACAGTTCCATGGAGTTGATTATTATATACACATAATATTTTCAAAACTTTTGTTGATTATTGACACTTTGTATCTTGTAGGAACCTGTCGAGTCTCAATCTCTTTGAGTGCATGCCTTAAGGGTTACATTGGGAAAGGCATGGATAGAGTGTTGATGCTTCTTAAGATTATTGTTCCTTTTTCCACTTACCATCTACACACTTGTCTCCTAAAACCATTATCCATAAGCTTATTCTTTTCACTCCTACCTATTCCAATATTTATCTTCCTTCCATCCTCCTTTTCTTGCCTTAACGCTCTTTTGGATAGTCAGATATACTAAGTCAACCTAGTACAATTTAGGGGTATTTTTCACTTTATTGGCTTGTTAGCCTCTCGATTGACCTACCTCAGACCTATTGAATCATCCCCAAAACACACTAGGTCAATTAGGTCAACCCTGTACAACTAGTGTTCCTAAGAGGCTTTAGGGAAAGATCTGAATATATATACAAGTTCATTTACTACTATTTCATAAGAGAAGAATTAATAGAAAAGAAGTGTGAATGAATCTTGTCTTGTGGAGAAGTATTTTGGATGCTTAGATAGGTTATGTAGCCTAGAGTTGATTTATCTTGGTTATCCTTACATACCACAACAATCTCTTGTGAAGCACCTTGTCCAATGGAGAGATCGAGGCTTGGTAGGTTCATCTTCAAAGGTAAGTATTCCTAACATTATTTTTCCTTGGTAAGAGTAGATAGATAATGCATTTTTATTATTCTCCCATGTATTAGGATTCTGTATACATTGAAGTGAGTATATGTCTTCTAGTACATATTTAGTTTAGTTGATTATTTTAATGTTTCAAACCCCCACTTTGTGCCACAAACTTTATTGTACATTATATTAGATTTAATTTCTTATTATTAAAATTAATGAAATTATTTAAAACTTAGTAATTCATTAGGGTTGTTATATGATTATGTTAGAATGTAGGCTTTCAAACCCTTCCTAGCATGATGTGTTGTAATAAGTGATCCCCTAATTGGCTCTAGTGGATCCCCATATTGGTCATAGTCCCACTTAAAAAGTGTATCCCTAATCAAAAGTGTAGGTATGCTCTATCTTTATCAAGATAGGATTGATTTATAGACATGCTGCATTTATAATTGTATACATTCTAGTAAAACTGATGTGAAACTAACCCTTGTAAGATTTATTTCACTTTTTCATTCCTTTGGACATTCTTTTGATAATCATTTTTATCATATATTTGGACATACTAGATCGATTATGTTGATCCAACTATTTTTCTCTATGCACAGGTTTCTAAGAATAGGTAATTAGATCAACCCAATTGACCTAGTACAAGTTTCTAGCCTTTTAGATAATCAGTTCAGCCAGTAGGTCAACCTAGTTCACCCCTTATAGTTTCAACA
Source organism: Torreya grandis (assembly GCA_037957365.1). Taxonomy (NCBI): domain Eukaryota; kingdom Viridiplantae; phylum Streptophyta; class Pinopsida; order Cupressales; family Taxaceae; genus Torreya; species Torreya grandis. The sequence continues at coordinate 1,138,917 of JARHVA010004888.1, forward strand.
CTCTGTAGTAGGTTCCTCACAGCTTGATTGATCCTATCAATCTAGTTTGTAGGTTTCTCAAGCATACTTCAAGTTTATTTGTCAACAATATTCTTTCATTTCATCTCTGATCCACCAAGGTTCCTTTCTACCTCTCTATTTATTTATTTTCTATATTTCCTTTCATAGTTTGTAGTATTTAAAATTGCCTTTACACAATCAACTAGATCGACACTGCCGACCGAGTTCTATGTTTTATGTGTTGTCTAAAATAACTGGATCGACCCTACTGACCTAGTTCATTTTTAGACTTTTTATTCCATAGTATAGATTCAACCCTATCAACCCTATTCTATATTTTTTACATATAGTGTCAACACTATACCTTGTTTCAAATTTGAATTTAACCTCATATATACTAGTAATTAGTTTACACTTTCTTTTCTTATTACTTGCATGATTAGAATAGTTCACATAGTTTAATTAAGGGATTTTTATTTAATCACTTAGTTTCATTATTTATATTTTATGCACAAATGTCTAAATAAAAAATATTTTAACAAGCACTTTAACATCTTGTCTACCTTAGGCCAACCTAATTGGATTTCATCACGAAGGGAGAAGCTAACTTGATGCTCTGGTCAAGTATAAAGCATGGTTAATGGTATATTCTGGCTAAGCACCTAACACCGTTATCATTATGTGGTGTGAAGTAAGGGGGTAGGCCCTAATACCAAGCCTATATCATTTCCACTATAGTTCCTTTTATCCCAAACTACTTGAAACCATCCTTAGATTGCTATTTAGTAGCTTGCCTATAACCAACTTTCAATCACATTAATAATCATATCTTAATAATCTAATAAACATTTAGGTTGAACCAATTATTTAGGTACTTACTTTTAAAGTTGATTTCTTGATCTATGCTCAATTATGCACACAAAAACTTGTATTAGCCAATGTTAGTTCAATTTTTTGTTTTGTGTGCATCAGTTGGATTGGCCAGCGTTAATCCAATTGACTATTTGTTTCCTTTTAGTACTTACTATTTTTCATTACTTGAAAAAATTGTATTGTTTAATTCATAAATTGATATCCACTTTATCATCTTCATTTTTTTCATTCTCTATGTCATCACAAATCCAATGCTTTTTATAGTTTGAAAAATGGATGAGTAGAAACAAAGATATAGACAAAACAAGGTATCTACCTATTTTTAGCCTCTATTCACTATACAAGATCAAACCTGTACTATCTGCAAACCTTTTTTATCCTCTATCCAATATATATAATTGACCCAGTCAACCCTGTACTATTAAAAAACCCTTTTTAGTCTCTGTTCGCTATACAAGATCAACCCAATTGAGACCCTTTTTTGGCCCATGTTTTCTATATAGGTTTAACCCAGTCAACCCTGTACTATTTTATATCACTTTTTGTTCCCCTTGTGTGGTTATCTAGTCTTGTTTCATCATAATGATATTTTTTTAGACTTCCCTTAGTCTAGAACATTGAATAATCAAGGATTTGGATAATAATCTCACTTATTTCATTAGTTTTGATGAAACTATCCAATTTCTTCCTTCACCTTCTCCTAAACCAAAACTACTCACTACACAATGTAATGTAGTTAAGGTCATTTATCCTAATCTTCCTCTCAATATCAATGTTGGGAATAATCCACCTACAAAAAATCCTCCTCCCACCAACACTACCAACCTCCTCCTATCAACACTAATACCCCACCTACAAACACCAATCCACTTATTGATATAACTCAACTTCTTGCACAAGTCATAAAACAAATGAACATTATGAAAAAAACCAATCAATCTCAAATGATGAACATGTAACAAAATTTATTAAATATGACTAGTTAACCATCTCAAGCCATCATGTCTCAACCAAATTAAAATTTTGTCCTTCCTCCTCTTAGAGATGCCAATGGGAATATCATCCCTCAACATCCAATGATTAAAAGAATGATTCAACACCCTCAAAATTAACCTTTAGTCCTACTAATTTCATGCATAAATATTGGAAATATTTCTCCAACTATCACATATAATGGGACTAAGGACCCTACTATATTTCTTATGTTTTTTGGCAATCTATATAAGGAATGGGTCTGAACTAACACCTTTACTACCAAAAATCTCTTAGCCAAAAACTTTTTTAGTGATGCACTTGAATATTACAAATAAATTCCTAGACATTCCATCTCACAACTAGAGGATTTAGTTAATGATCTAGTGAAGGAATTCCAACATGATGACCTTCCCTAAAATTACCTTAGCCATTTCATCAATGCCAAGTAACTTCCTAATGAATCTTCTCACACTTCCATTAAGCGATGGAAGTCTCTTGCTCATAAAGTGGACCATGACATGAATGGTGAAACTCTTTTAAAACTATTTGTCACTGCTCTTAAACCTCCACTTCAATACAAAGTTAAAATATTTTCCCCTAAAACTTTAGAAGAAGCCTTAGACCAAGAAAAAGATAAGACTTTCTTATGACTCAATTTGAACCATCTCAAGCAAGTACTAAAGTACCTTTCCAATCATATTCTCATACCATTGATTCATCCAAGCCTCCCCAACATCAAAATGGATTATCCAGTTCAAACAATTTGAACCCAATCCACCATCCCTTGAGTCTAGAACAACATAAGAATATATTACCACCCTCTAAACCCATGATCTTTGATCTTTCCAAACCTCCTCCAAAATGGTACAATCCAAATAAATTTTGTTGGTGGTATGCTACTATAGGCCATTCTCATGATTCTTGTTGTGATATTCATTAATTTATTATTTCTTCCTTACTTGGTCTACATTTCAATATTGGTACTCTCACAAAATAACATTATCAAGATTATCTTCAAACTTCTAACAATCAATCTGAAGAACCAAAATCACACCAATATCAGCTACTTAATGAACAAAGCTTATATGATAATTTTGTTCAAACCATAATTGATCCTTTTTCTTACACCAATAAGGAAAGGATAACTAACATGAACAACTTTAAACATATTGTGACATCCATTGAACTTGAACCTCTTATGTCGCATGAACCAAAAGTGTATCTAGTTCAAATGTCTACTCCAAATCATGTCATACATGGTCCTCCTTTACCTCCTATATCTCCTCATACATCTCTTACACATCATATGCCACATTAAACATCCATAAAATCTAACAAACCAACACATTATTCTATCTCCAAAAACACTTTCCAACCCAATGCAACCAATTTAATGGTTCAATGTTACCTCAATCTAACTCACATGTTGGGGCATCTTACAATGTCCATCGACATGTCCTTTTAGACTTTGGGGCATCTTACAATGCCAATCCTCACCTGAATTCACATATTGGGGCATCTTGTGATGCCCATCCACATGTCTTTTTAGACTTTGGGGTATCTTGCGATGCCCATTCCTATAACCAAATACCCTTTAGGGAATCTTACAATGCCCACTCTTATTATACAATGCATAATACCAATGAAATCTAGCTTTAAGAAACCTTTTGAGACTTATAGATTTGTGTTTTCACATGTTCATATTTTATACAAATGTTAGCATAGGTCTTACTTGTTCTCTTGTCTCATATTTCTTTATATTTGTGCATTTTTATTTCCTTCCTTTACTTATATTTTACTAGCATCATTGTTTTCCTTTAAATTCGTTGGTTTTTTTTCCACATTACATTTGGCATTTATTTTCATTTTGTCTTTCTATACCTCTTTCATTTGTCTTTTGTTTATCACTATTTGCCTTAGTACCTTTATGAGCATTTTGCCCTTTTATTTAGCATTTACCTCTTGATGTATCATAGTCTTGCTTATCTTTTGACATTTCTCTTTTGGCACCCTCATGGTTTTTTCGTTTATGAGTTACTTTGCAAGACCATGGATAGGACGTGACACTCCTCACAAAATTACCATCTTTTTAACTTATTTTTCTCACTTATGTTTTACATTTCTCTTATCACAGCCCTTGTGGGTTTCTCTTTATGAATTTTTAGTGTAAGATCATGGGTAGGACCTGGCCTACCTCATAAAATTACCATCTTTTCATGTTCTTGATCGTTATTCTCAAACTTTACCTTTGGTTTTTTTGCTAGATGAAATCTACACAATAATCTATGTTGGCATGTTTTCCTCCATTTCCCTCTTGCTTATGATAAGGAGTCACACTTTACTATCATTGTATCTTATTTTTCCCTTTGTCACATTTTTTACTATCTAAATAAATTCAAATTGTTTCATGTGTCACTCTTACTTATTTTCCCTTCCTTTCATCTCCACATTGGATAAAATAAGGTCAAAGTCAAGATAACACTTTTATTTTACCCAGATTTATGAGACTCTTAAACCCCATGCTCTTTACAGTTATCTCTCTTAGGAAACTTATCCCAAGTATTTAAATGAAAGTCATCATTACCACCCATGTTTGGTTTTCTAAATCTACATGGAGGAGGAATAGAAAAATCCATCAAGAAAGTTAAAAGCCAAATCATTTGAAACAAAATTTAATGATATATAAAAAGCAACATGCAAATCTTAAAAGTTAAATTCACATCAAAAGACATGATTACAATTAGATCTCCTATCTTTAATCAAAGTTCAAACTCCACAATTGGGTTCACATAGAGCCGAGGTCCTTTGGGCTATAATAGGCCAATAGATTAGAACATGGGTATTAAATAAAACACTATGGTGCTACCTAATTTCTCACACAAGTACCCAATCTTCATATTAGACTGATGACTCTATAAGGGGTCCTGAGGAATGAGGAACACATTGTGGGGAGGTAGGTCCATTTTACTGCATCTAGCCTTCATGGGATGATCTATATACTCCATTTTTGACCTAAGACTTGTGTAGCTAAGAGAATTTCTTCAAATTCCTTAAGGTCAATAGTGTTCTTATTTTGAAAAACCTAATTTGAGTATCTTTACTTTGATAAAGAGTTCCTCTACCTTACTTTTTCCTTCTTTATCCCCTCCACCCATTTTATTTTTCCCCTTGATAGGGAAATTGTGATTCCAAATCTATATTCCCTCTTCTTTAATTCCTTCTTCTTATTCATCTCTTTAAAACATGCTAGCATGTTTTTTAGTTTTATTTATCCTTAGAGCAGAACAACATGTTTGAGTAACTATGGATCACTCTTTTATTTCATTTATCATTGTTTTATTACCCTTATGTTATGGATAGATGAGTTTGCACCCTTTTTCCATTATTACATATATGCCTTCTTCATGTTTGTCTTCCATCTTCAATTACATTTCATTTTATTTCTTTCATGTTTTCCTTTTTGCCTATCTTGCATGAGCTTACTTTTCAATTTCTTACATGTCTTTGTTAGAGTTTTCTTGAAATGACATTCCTTTTTGCCATTTATGCTTTACATGCTTTCCAATATCATTTGTCATTTATTCAATATCATTTGTCATTTATTTCTTATCATTTATCATTATTTGTCAATCATGTCATTCATTTTCCATCCTTTTGTCATTTATTTACTTTAAATATTCTAAAAACTTGCTTTAACAATCCTAAAGTGACAATTATCTTCTTTGTCTTTCCTCACCTATCACATGCCTATTTTCCAAAACTTTCAATTTTTGGCTATTTTTTGCACTAACTTCTATAGGTTTGCCTAGTGTTCTTCATATTAGATGCTTTCACATCTCTTACAGTCTAATGATTTATCTACAACACTAAGGTAAGTTAAAGGTATATGCTTTTCAATTTAGTCCTTTCATTTATCTTATTTCCTAGTTACTGCATTTTACTTAGCATCAACATTATGTGTTATCATGTTCTATCCTGAAGTACCATCCCATGTTGTACTTACATGACACATAATGAGATTCGAGTGGGGCATATGTATACACATAATATTTTCAAAAACATTATTGATTACTATCACTTTGTATCTTGCAAGAACCTATCGAGTCGCAATATCTCTAAGTGTATGATTTAAGGGGTACATTGGGAAAGGGGTGGGAAGACCATCGGTGCTTCATAATATTGTTGTTGCCTTTTAGACTTGTCATCTACACACTTGTCTCCTAAAACCATTAAACCTAAGATTATTCTTCTCAATCCTACTTATTCCTTTTTCCCCCCTCTTTCCATCCTCCTTTTCTTTCTTTAACACCCTTTTGGATAGTTGACTCTAATAGGTTGATTGGGTCGACCCAGTATAATTTAGGGGTATTTTTTACTTTCTTGGCTTGTTAGCATTTCAGTTAACCTAGCTCAGACCTAGTGAATTTTCCTTGAAAACACATTGGGTTGATTGCATTGACCCTATATATCTAACATTCTTAGGAGGATTTAGGGAAAAAATTGCCTATATACACATGTTCATTTATCACCATTTATAAGAGAAGAATTAATAGAAAATAAGTACAAATAAACATCTACTTATTGACCATTCTACTTGAGGAATAAAGCTTAGGGTTCCATACTTTATTTGGAGATATTAATCTTGTCTTGTGGAGAAGTATTTTGGATGCTTAGATAGGTTGTGTATCCTCGAGATGATTTATCTTGGTTATCCTTACATACCACAACAATCTCTTGTGAAACACCTTGGCCAAGGGAGAGATTGAGGCTCATCGGGTTCATACTCAAAGGTAAGCATTCCTAACTTTATTTTTCCTTTGTAAGTGTAGATAGATAATGCATTTTTATTCTTCTCCCATGTATTAGGATTCCATATACATTAATGTGAGTATATGTATTCTAATACAAGTTTATTTTAGTTGATTGTTTTATTATTTCTAACCCCCAATTTGTGCCACAAGCTTTGGTGTACACTAAATTAGATTTAATTTCTTGTTAGTAGAATAAATGAAATGATTTAAACCTTAGTACTCCATTAGGGTTATTGTGAGATTGTGTTAGACTATAAGCTTTAGAACCCTTCCTAGCATGATGTGTTGTGACAAGTGATCCCCTAATTAGGTCTAGTGGATCCCCATATTGGTCATGCTCCTGCTTAACAAGTGTATCCATAATCAGAAGTATAGGTATGTTGTATCTTCTTTGAGCCAGGATTGATTTATAGACATGATGCATTTCTGATTGCATATAATTATTTCATGCACTACTGGACTTCCTTAGGATGTGTTTCCTATTTCTAGTTAGTGGTTTTAATTTTGAGGATTTTGGGCTTCAATCATTTGGTATCCTCTCTTGGTGTTGGATAGTTTAATTTGTATCTATTTGTATTTTTGGTGATTTTTTCCTATCTCATCATTTTTTCCTAGATAATTATTTTTGATTGTTTGATATGATTGTCATAAAATAATTTACCATTTAGTAAGGGCCCCTTTTCCATTATTATTATTTATTAAATACATCTAATACTAAATAATTTTGGTTAGGAAGGATACTAATGATGTTCCTATTACTAAACTTATGCCCATCAAAAACCATTAACAAATTTTTATTATAATAAAAAAATATTTACTAGATTTCAAATGATAGTTAATAGCTAGTTTTTCCATTTACTTTACTAGGAAATTCTACATGTCTATCATATGGGAAGGATATTGGTATTTATATACACTTTTAGGTAATCATAAAATAAAGAATATTAGGGGTACTTAGAACCTTATGCTTATGTGTAAGATACTCTTGTGTACAATCTTTTACCCAAATATTTATCACATTTATTAACTCATTATTTCTCTTTAGGTAAATGTGTATTTATTGCATTGTTATTCATTTATTATTATGATGACTATAATTATTCAATGGCACACTATATTATAAATTTTTGGTGAGACATTATTGGTGATTATATTATCCATTCCATACTATCCCACACATAATTTTTTCCAATTTGATATACTCATGTCGTTGTGAATTTCTATTCACATTTCCATACATGACCAATCTCAAGATAAATCTCATGTCATTATATATGTGGTTATTTGAAAGAGGTTCTTCACATTATAATTACTAATAAAACCAATATATCCATTTCAATACTACACTTACAATAAATACACACATTACAATACCTTGACATGAAGTATTTAAATTAGTTGTTAAAAAAACATAAAAATCCTTTTCAATGATTGCAAGATATCAAAAAATGACTCGAAGAGATATTGAATAATATTTATAAATTGAGTTTTTTAGAAATTGATTATCAATTTTGAAACAAATTCAATTTGAAGTTGTAAAGGTAAACTCTAAAAACTTTTCTAGTATCTACTTGACAACTATAAAATGAGGCCTCTCTATCTCACATCATTATGTAGAGAATATTAGTATATGGAGGTTCTCCATTTTCTACATTTTGAAACATTTCAAACCTATATTTCCAAGAAATGAGATTTGTGAAAATTAATAGATTTTCACTTAACACTTTCTCAAAAATATTTTCTCTTTTTATCTCTTATTTAATTTGAATTGATGACATGCTTATTTCAATTCTCCTAATATGTTACAATTATGAAATGGCACATTAATACATTTGTATAGTATGCCATTTTATTTTTCATAATATACTCATTCATCTCATAATAAAATGTGGTGTGTAATTTTACTCCACATATTTTAGGATAATATAACATAGTTTCAACATTATGTAGATGTATAATGATAGTACATCATGTGTGCTTGGTCTCAAATGAATGTAGAAAATTACAAAACATTTTTTTTTTCTAGTTATCTAAAATGAGCATGTATAGCCAAATATTACGCACCTAAAGGTAATATATAGTAGGTTTTGGACACATAGAATATTATATTCTATTATAACACTTTATTTACATTAGTAATGAAAATAATTCATATCATTTGAGCCTAATGACCATTAGTTATTATCATCTGATCAAAATTATTGGGAAACTAATGAGTGTTAGGTATATAAAACTTGGTTTATTATTGGTAACCTAGGGACCATTAAAAACTAGTAATTTTAAGAATTATTGGGATCCCATAGACCAATAATTATCTATGACTTAGAATATTCATGGGAACCTAGTAATGGTTAGGTCTCTATGACTTTCAAAATTATTTGAAACCTAGTGGCTACCAAGTATCTATTGCTTGGACCATTTCTTGGAACCCAATGACTAGTAGGTACCTATCACTCAGAGAATTCTTAGGAACCAATAAAATCATGTCTTTCTGAGAGGAAGAATTATTTGGAGTCTAATGACCACTAGATATTTTGTCTACTTTGGAACTTAGTGATTATTATGTATTTTTGAATTGGAATATTATTGGGTACTTAGTAATTGGTAGGTATTTGTTACTTGAATATTCATTGGAGTTTGGTGATCACTCAATATCTACTAGTTAGGGATTTAATGGGATCATAATAACCACTAGATGTTTTTCTATGGTCCTATTAAGTATCATTTTGTAGGCTCATTTAGTATTTGCATGGTCGACCTCTATGAATAATTTTGGGATTCTATAGGTAAAAAAATTTTATCTAATAAAATTTTTATCCACTCTTGAAGTATGGAAAAAATAATAAATTATATTTATTCCTATGACCTAATGTGTTTTATAACACCTCATTTATCTTCATATTTTTTAATATGTACATATTACTTTCATATATTTAGTGTTTCAAATATGGTATTAGATAAAATTATTTGATTCTTGGGAAGACACAAATTTACCAATAGGAATTATCATAAATCTACATGGAATGGAGATTGTGGATCAAAGTGTCCAATGATATTATAGTTGTTGTAAAATTAATTTTTGAGAAATTTTAGACTTGGGTAGTGTGAATAATGTTTCTATTGAAAGTAGAGAATAAAAAACATTTGGAGCTATATTTTTATTTCTCACATCAATTAAAATTGATATAGAAGTAAAATTTTAAATATTTTATAATCTAAGATGGATAAGAGTATGACTATTTGGTCATTTAAAATGGTAAACTATAAATCATGAATGAAGAGAATAATCCTTCTTCGATCGGTAAATATTTGTGGTAGGTAGTGGATTGATACACAATCAGATAAAATAAAGTAAGAAATTTACTTCAATCGACTATAAAATTCCAAAGTGGTGATAATAAATAAAGTGGTAGTTGATCCAAGGAAAAATATATTCTCAAAATTTAGAATTTTCTTTAAAAAATAAAAGATAGTCACTATCAATAAGAAGAATGCATAAAAGAGTCACTATCAACAAGGATAATAAACAAATGTAGAGTATCTTAATATAAAGATATAAAGCCTCTATGAATATTTCATATCATATTTTATGTAAAGCATAATAATGTTAAAATATAAATCTCAAGTTTCCTTTCAAGCATTGTGTGAAATTTCTATCATGAAGCAATAAAATCTTACAAGTTTAGGAAAAAGTGGGAACAAGAAGCAGTATTATATGAGGAGAAGAAAAAAGGAGAGGCTAAGAGATCCATGAGGGATAAAACATAAGGAAGAGAACACATAAACAAAAAAAATAATTTCAAGTAAGACTAAGGAAAGGGATTATATTTTAGAGTGAGAGGAAGAGATCTTGGAGGATGTCTATAATATGAAAGAATTGGACATGAAGCTTCTAGTTTCCAACAAAATAATAATTATGAATATGAAATGATGGATGTGACATTAAAACAACTAAGAGAACAAGATATGTAAGGAAGTGTATATGCTTAAATCTTAACTTATATGTTAACCTAATCTTGTACACTTGAAAAATATATCTTAAGGATTTACCATTTAGTTTGACCTTCCTTGTAGTGAAGAGGCTCACACTTTTAACTTTAATGGATATAATTACTTATTTATTAATCCAATCATGATTACTCTAATTGTCTAGATAATTTTAAACCATAGAATGCCTAAAATTGGATATATATCATTGTGTATTAGTTACAAAATGTCAATAACATTCTTCCTTCCTAGGAAATTGTGTTTAGGGATGGATAATTGCATCAATGGTAATGATCCTACTCCAATTCAAGTGTCCTTAGCCTAAAAACACTCACATTTTCAAATATTTCTATGTGTAAGGGTCATCTTAATAATTTCATTAACTCTTCTATGAGGATTGTGTCAAAAGAGATAATATAAATACAAGTAAAGGACTACTCATTATCCATCTAGAAAATATCAAATAATCACCTCTAAAGCTTATACATATTATTCAATTTCAAAGATCACAAATAAGATATTCTACCCTATTCATTCATATTTTCATAGAAATCATATGAGTAGTCATATTACAGGTTTGAAGAACTCAAAAGACATCAAATGAGCCATATTTTTCTAATTAAACTCCATATAGATACATGAATATTCATATATAATATTTAACCCTTGTGCACACAAATTCACATACATAAGATAATACTACACAAGTCTAAGGCCTTCTTGGAGTATTGTCTATGTGGGTAATGCTCATTGATAGAGGTGATTTTGATGTTAGCTTGACACTGTTAGCCCACTAATGCATTTTTAGAGGTATCCTCTCTTAAATATATTATTTCTTCAAACTTAAATCCACCAAATAAGTTAAACATTTGGTGAACCCAACCTCTTAGTCTTCCTATCCAATCCTAATGTGCCCTAGGGTTATTTTTTAAATTATTTTCCTCATTTATAAATAGTTAGAAATTTAATGTAAAAATTAAATTACATACAAGATTGAAAGGAATAGATTATGTTTAGCACAATGAATACATATTTTAGTCTTTCATTTTTCAATTACATCATGATAGTAATTGATTATTGTATTTCATACATGATGGCATTAAAAACAAGTCTAATTAAAAAGAATCAACACATTCATACAAATGAAAATAGAAATATACAATAATATACATGTATCACACCTATTTATAATTAATATTGCAATGTCATTGAAATTTTATCTAGATTTGATAGGTGGAAGTGAGCATGTGCTCAACCTTTTATTCTACCTAAATCCTATTCAAGCAATAACTACAATCCTAATCTTATTATTCACCCATGGATTGTATTGAATATAGTTGTCCATGTTGTCACTACATGAAAATGAAAGGTGTTCAGCCTATTAAACCACCTATTAATATACAATAACCTAAGCTTATGATAAAATATAAAGGGTATGATATGATTGAAATATTAAGTAACACCTATCCTAACATATCGTCTCTTGAACTTTTGAGACAATAAACTATTTAAAAAGATATCTTATATGAAGAATTAGGTGAAGTACAAGTACCAAGTGATATTAAAATTATTTATTTTATAAATATTGTGTAATTTATTAAAAATAATTCCAACCTCATAAATTTTGATTGCACATATTTACCCTCAAGGCTCATTATTGATCAAGATTTCCCTCTCTTCATACAAGTCAGTATTCAAAATAAGGGGATCAAGAGATTACTCATTGATAATGGATCAGGTTTAAACATTTTTAGTATATATTTTTTTGAAAATCATGGCCATTAGTTAAGATTTCCTTCAAAAAATTTATATATATATTGAATTATTTTATATTTCATGTAACCCAACTATTGGTCAGATAACATTAGATGTGGCATTGGGGTAAAAAATAATACAAGATGCTTTTATTCACTATGGGAATGCCATAGATTAAATGAATCCAACTACATATAGTTGACAAAATTAGCATAATCTGATTCAGTTTACATAGTTTATATGATTCAAACATACATTTTGGGATAAATTTTTATGCATTGGGCACATATTTAGGACAAATATTTCTAAATTTATGATATATATTATACACATGTCAGAAAGTAGAGGTTAAATTTCCACAAATACTTCATCTTGAGACATGTTTGATGAGTACATGAACTAGATTTTAGATACATTTTAATATTATATACACATTTATGCATTGACCTTACCAGGATGTATTATTTGAGGTTTTATTTGTTGTAGCCGTTAGCTCTTTCTTATTAGTGTGATTCAGATTATACACCATTTATGGAATTGACAATATGATTTTATTATTTTGGGTTGATATGGTTAGACCATTTGATTTTGGAAAGATTGTGTGAATTTGATAAATTGGCTAGATAAATTATACTTGAGTTGTGTGATTGAGATTATGTGCTCTCAATGAACATGGAAAAATTCATCCTTATACAAGATTGGGGGAATAATCACCCTCCATTTACCCTATTCATATCTTTAAAGTTTGGTTCTAAACCTTTTTTCCAATTATTTAACTATGAATCATCTCTACCAAGACAAACTATCAAAGGGAAACATGGTTGCATAAACACACAAGTGCATTCCTTCCTTGATCTCTTTCATTCAATTAATTTTACTTTATTCAATTTCATGTTATATGCACTAATTACACCTGTAACATGATCTTTCATGTATGTCATAAACATACATCAAATTCAAGTGGGATCAAGTAAAAAGGAAGGAGTGTTGTACACACCACAATATTCTTTCATTCCTATAACCTGGTAATTTCATCCTTATGCATTAATAGATTAATGTCAGAGGGGTGATGTATATGATTAAATCTAGATTTATATCTTAAAATAGTCTTGTACACTTGAAAAATATATAATAAGCTTATGCCTTTCAGTTTAACCTTCCTCGCATCCAAAAGGCTTGCACTCAATACCTCACTAGGTATATAATTACTTATTTATTAATCCAACTTTGATTAAATTGATTATATAGATCACCTATAATAATAAAATGTGTAAAAAGTGATATATATCCTTGACTGCCAATTACAAAACCTCAACAAATTTCCTCCTACTCGGACAATTGCATTCAAGGCAGGACAAGAGCATCAATTCTACTATCTATTCTCCAATTCAAGTGTCATTACCCTACAAATCCTTAAATTTTGAAAGATAAATATGTGTAAAATTTGGTTTAACAATGTCATTAACCCTTTCATGAGGATTATTTCAAAAGAGATAGTGTGAATACAAGTAAAATTCTACTCATTATCCATATAGAAAATGTCAAACAAACACTTTCCAAGCTTATACATATGATTGAATTTCAAAGCACACAACTAATCTATTCTAACCTATTCATTCCTATTTGTATATCAATCATAGGAGCAACGATACTACAAGTCTTAAACACTCAAAAGATAACCCATGAGCCATATTTCTCATGTTACAAGCCATATCACTACATACATATTCATATAGTATATTTCACCCTTATACACACACACAATCCCACACATAAAGGAGAAATACATATGTCTAGGGCCTTCCTTTCAGTATTGGCTATGTAGGTAGTATTCATTGCAAAAGGGGTCTTTGATTTGATCTCAACACTATGAGCCCACTAACCCATTTTATGGAAAGATAACATAAACTAAGTTAAGAGATAGGGTTTGAGATACAAATAATGATCCAGAGCCTATATGTGAGATCCATATACATCAGATGAAGGGTAATAAAAACTCATAAAATTCTAGTTAGTAGCATATTGATACAATAAATATTATGTACAAGACAATAATGTCAATATTCATATAGTAGCATTGATACAAGTGTCCACATGTCAACACAAGTGTTCACGCATACAAATAAAGTATTTAAAGACTATGGTGACTCGTTCTTGAGCATTATATAGTCTTTGTTTACACTTTTACATCTTAGATCTATTTATACATCATTACATAATATAAGTATTTTTTATTCTTGATGATTATATAATCAAAATACTATTTTGCATTCCACTTTTTATATTTAGTATTTTTCTTAAATTAGCACTAAAATTAAATATCATAAACTGAATTATATAATTAACTTTCTTTAAGGAATAGTTTACTTCACTCTTGAATATTATATTCCTTCATAACCCTTAATAATCCCAAAAAGGGGTTACACAAGAAGGAAAGTAATGAGGAAGGTGAAGGAAATGAGAATATTTATTTTATTTCCAACATTGCACTTAAAGAAACTACTTTCAAAGGTGAATGGATTCTTGATTAGATTTCTACTTCTGATATGTCTAATTATTCCCTATTATTTAATTTTAATACATCATTATGATAAAATGGGGTTAATGGTTAATGATTACTCCTTTTAAATTATTCGTAATAGAGATATTTTTTTAAATAATGGTGCAATATATGATGTATAACATATACTCGATCTTGTTATGAAGTTTGTTTCTATTTTTTTTAAAGGATATCCATAGTAACTTGCAAGTCATGAAAACAATATCCTTGAAAAAAAGGATAAAATATAAAATGTTAAATAATTTTGGTGTGAACAACAATCAAAACCACTTTCATTAATCTTGATTGATGATGAGGAGATTCAATTTTGGCATGCGAGGTTGGGGTACTTGATTTTCAAATCATTTATTCCAATAATTATTTGATGATTGTACATGAGATTCAATTCATATGTTTTTGAAAATATGTTAATGATGTGTTCTAGGCAAGCACAACATGGAGAAGTTTTACAAAGAAAAGGCTTGAAGAGTTTCACAACTACATGATTTCATTGATTTACATCTATGAAATATGTGTCATCCTTATATGTCTGGAATAAGATAACAATTAAAATTGATTTACGATATTACCATAATAAATTTGTTTTATCTCTTAAATTAAAAATATTTAAATTTATAAAAGTTCATTTAATTTAAAAAATATAAATATAATAAATTCAAATTTTTTTAAATTCATTATAAAAGTGAAGAATATAAAATCAATGCTTTTTAAATAAATTACTATAAATGTTGTATTAGATTGAAATGAAAATACATATCACACCCTGTTTTATGCATTCTCTTGTGACTTTACATAGATTTTATTTCTGACGATTTGCATACCCAATTTCTATCTTCACATGTGCTTGGTAATAAAAAAATTCCACATCACATGGTTTCTAACGCAATTTTAATTTTTCTCTTTTATTTTGACCTTGGATTTATGTTGATCCATTGTTTTGAGGACATTTATATTTTGTGTATTTAGATGGTTCTCTACATTTATTATTGTGTTTGGAATATAAAAGATACTCTTTTTATTACTGGTATATAAACATGATTATATTCAATTTGATTATATTTTTATAATCTCATTTTTAATTTTCATATTATAATTATGAATTATACTTAACATTGTTTTGATTATATTATAAATTATTTTCTATTTATTTTTATCTTTCATTCTTTTTTAATAATACAATATGATTTGAAATGTAATCATTAATATTGAAAACTGAAAAATAATAATAATGAGTCACGATCTTATTTGAATGTGTTATGATTAATTTACATAGTTATTTTTTAATATGGATTAAGAATCAAATTATGATTAATCTTGATATATTATTTAAATATTTATACATTAATGATATGATTTTTTTAAAGTAAGAATTATATCACGAAAAAAAAAATTATATTATTATTTAATAATAAGAAAATAATATATGTAACAACCACATGTTTAAATAAGAAATGGTGTTTGAAAAGGTTAAACTATCTATGCATGATTAACGATGGATTGCTTGTTTAAAATGTTTTTATACATATATTGTACCGTCTTATGAATATAACTTATATTACATATATTATGAAAAAGAGTGAAAATTAAATTCTTTCGGGTTGTTTTTAAAGTATGTATTCTGTCAGTGAAAGGGTTATGATTGTAAATTAAAATATGTGAATATTTTATTTACTTATGATTAAATATAATATGTAAACAAACGATATTAACTTGTATGTAAGTTATTATTTAACATGGGACCAAGTTCTTATCTATTTTTTAAGTGAATCCTTATGCTATTTCTCTATTGCTTATATTTGCATAAATAAAAACAAGAAGCTATTTTTGTGTTTTTAGAAACAAACATTTTTTTGAAATTTGTACATTTTATATATTTTTATAGAAATAAAATTTTATTATTATTAATTTTTTTTCATGTAAATAAGAAAATTAAATATATGTCTATTTACTACTACTAAAATGCCATCTACATCTTATACATACGATAAATATTACATATGAAACTTGTAAAATTTACTGCTGATGAATGGAAACCCTTCTATAATTAGCCACCTTCACATTCAAGGAAGTTTACTATAAAACTCTCACTGTTTATAAAAACTTCAAAAAACAATACAGTACATATGTTTTTAACTGAAATTGAATTTATAAGAAACTTCTTTTAAAATATAAATAATCACTTCTTTTAAAAGAAAATATTTCATTCCCTAAAAAAATAAATATATAAGAGTTATAAATATACATATATTTTAATACCAATACATTATTTTATATATATAATATTAAAATATTTGTAAATTTATAACCCTTTTATATCAAAATCAGTTAAAACAACAAAATTTATATACTCACAACTATTAAAGAAGGCAACTAGGAAAATGGAAGAAGGCGTTTGGTGTGCGGGGAAAGCTAGCCACATGTCCCATGCCCAAGCGTTATGGTTTTAATATTTAACATGGGGAGTGAAAGGGTTTGAAACAACACTTCCAAACCCAAATCCAAACCCAAACCCAAACCAATGATGGCTAAAATGGGCGACAAGAGTGACTCCCTAGCTGCCCCTTAAAGTATATTTCAGTCGAGACATATCTAGGCAACCTTTGTCCGTGGCAATGAACTTAGCTCTGCCCCTACCTTAAACGAAAACATTTTGCCTAGAGACGGAGTAATACTATTTCAAAAATAATCTAGTATTGAAAATTTTAACTACCTTTAAAATACCTAAAAATAAATGTAGAAACCATGTAGGATAAAAAGAAATAAGAGTGATAAATAATGAAAAATGGAGAAATAACGATTTTGAACCCAACACAAAATTTTGTGTGGAAATGCCCAAGGAAAACTTTGAACTGTGCATAAATGCTCCAGTAAAAGGGAAGCATGCATAGACAGATGAGAGCGAAATGAGGGCATGACCTCCCTCTTGCCTCCTACTTCTCACTATGTGAAAAAAATAAAATAATGTAGAAATAATTTCCAATTCCAATTAGAAGTAGAAGAAAATAAGTTTATAGCGACTTTCATATTCATTTTATGATGTTTCTAAGAGATGTTAGGAAGAATTAAGGTTAATAAAATAAAAGGCCCTATTTGATCAATCAAAGAGTTAAATCTAAACTTTACTTAGCCATTATTTTTGTATTATTTTAAATGGTTTAATATTATTTAAGATTTCATTATAAATATTTTAAAATAGTGAAATTTAAAAAATGTTTTTTTATGAGATTAAGGTTAATTAATAATTTGATATTGTTAATTAATAAATGGATTATTATTTATAATTAATCTTTTAATCATAATTGTGATGTCTATTTTAAACGTAGTCAATATAGTTATTTTGATATATATATATATTGTTTATGATGGATTATGTTTAACACATTTATTTTGTATTGTTATGGATATAGAGTCATCCATGAACATGTTTTTTTATGTTATTCTTCCTAATATATCACATTGAGATGGAATTAAATTAATATGTTGTAATGTTACTTATTTTTTGCTTGGTACCATGATGTTGAGATGAATTTACTTACTCCATGTTATTTATAGCACAAACCATGTATGTGACATATTAATTACTAGTTACATGATATACACAATTCATAATCAATTATATGACCTTATGTGTGTGACATTACAAGTATTATATGAAAATGGTTAATGTGATTTTGATAGGATTCAAAGAATCTTAGGGAATATGAGTTCCATATGACGATGTATTGCTAATTAATTATTATTATTTGAATATTTTAATAGGGAAATCAAGTGTGTAGGTGAAATATGAATGACAAAAAGTAAGGGAAGGCTAAGAGGTTTTTAGTTATCCATCTCACACAAATATTTTGTATTATTATAAAAACATTGAATGCATGTATATCTCATGTGTGTGTACGTACATGTTCCACCTCCTTGATTTGTATGTCTTCTAATGGCCCCTTATTTAAAATTATAATTATGTGTGGACATAATATGGTTTCTTACATGTCCCTACACATATAACACCCAGACAAATATAACATATAACACCTATAAAAATATATTCTTGAGAGAACCCTTCCTGGCCTTTGGAATTTTTGGATTTCTATTTAAGTCAAATTTGACAATTTAAAAAAAAATGGCCTTGTTGCTTTTCATTGGTTAAAATAGACACCTCCTTGGTAATGGAACCCGTGGGAATGTTAAAATGTTGGGCAAATTATATAATTATTATTTTCTATAGAATTAAAGAAGGCACACTTGTCTCCCTTTAAATGGATATAAAATACAACCACCACTTTCATCTTTAAGTGGATAAAATTATTCATATTCCACAAATTTTATAAGCTGAAATAAAATTTTAGGGAAAGGAGTGGAATAAAGAAGTTTTAAAATTGAGAAAGGATCTAATCGAAGAGAGAATTCAAGATTGTTGAATAAAATGTAATTGCCTAATCCTGAGATAAATGGTGTCGATTTTGTTGTGAAATAGGTGTTAGTAATATTTTTATGTGTGCATGAAAGACTAAGTTTTATACCAGTTTAGTGTGTGGTAATTAAGAGTTTATTTATGGTGTGTGGAAGTGTGGTTGTGTGTTTATGAGAGCATATCATATGGATGTAGTTGGGAAAGATGGCATGAATTTTTACAATTTTAAAGAGAATATATGGTTTCTAATGACTTCATGCTAGATTATTTTCCTCATTTAAATTTCAAAAGAGAAAGTTAGGACCTCAAGGTTGCATGTTGGTTCTCCTCCCTACATGGACATGAAGACAAGTTTGAGTATGAGTTGAATGTGAAGCTTGGGGCCTAAGGTTTTATAACTAGCTTCCATTTCCATTCATTGTTGAATACTTTAAATAATATGCATTGTAGGAATATGTTTCTCTTCATTTTGTTGATAAACCCATATTTTCCAAACTACCTAAGTCCTATGTATGTATACCATGATTGTGTAACTATGGAATTCTTAGTGATTTGTCTATTTTTAGTTGTTTTCTATGATTATCTAAATGTGTGGGGGTCACCTCTTTGGTATGGGTGTTGGATAGGGATTGCAACACCTAATGGTGTCATAAGGATAGGAAGTGAGCACATTTCCTTGTGTATTTGTTACTCGAGGATATTTGTTGTAGAATTAAATAAGTTATATGGATATTTTTTTGGGATGAAAAAGAGTTTTGTAGTGAATTTTTGTGATCAAGCTACATTATATTTTTAATAATTTCTATATTTCTAAGAAATCATAGAGAAAATATTGTATACATGCTAAAATATTGCTAAGTAAATTATTAAAATATTATTTAGTAACATAACTCAATCCACAAAATAAATATTAATTAAATTGCTTTCAACTAAAGATACTAAATAGTTAATCAAAGGAAGAACAATAATTAAATCCAATGTTTTTGAAATATCAATAAAAAAAACATCATACCAAGCTTACTTAATTAATGATTTACATAATCCATAGAATATAAAAGAGTAAAATTCATTATTATTTCCAAAAGCAATACAATGTGAATCAGTTGAAACACTTTTAAATCCTTCATGCTATGAGAATTCTAAATTTTCTATTATTTGGTGATACCTCCTTAGATATTTTAACTCTAATATTTCTTAGGAATCGTAACACAAAACATTACCCCTTATAAAGTTTCATAGTTAGTGCCAAAACATATAATGCTCATGATCCTTATAAAATTCAAGAATTAAATGAGTCTTATTGGTCCACAATAATGATTGAAATTACCATAAAAGTGGCTACCACATCAATTATAAAGTTTAATATTATGATCAAATCAGATTTCATACATGAATTGCATCTTAACCATCCTATAGGTCTCACCATAGAGATCAAACCCTATATTTAGCCTACTTGTCATATTGTCTATTAAACTTGTGTGATTTATCGAGTATTCAGATGATTGAGAAAATATTCAGAAGAAATTAATGTTTCAACAACCATGCTTGTCTTATGCATAAAAAAAATTCTGAAAATAAATGTGGGTTTTCATTGCCTTGGCTTAGTTTTAGGAAAAATAATGACTAATCAAAGTTTAAGACATACTCCATAGAACTTGTTATATTTACTTACTTTTATGATGCAATAATCCAAAACCCATAAAAGACTTGTCTCATTTGTGATATAATGTGTATGATAACTATAACATGTTTGTATTAATTTATTATACTTATTCTTTAGAATTTTTTCGTTATAAAGATAGATCAAAGTACTCTTTTTCATCATTTAATGTTATATTAGAACTCAATGTATCGAAAACATGTCATTAGATAGAATAATGATCACACAATTATCCAATGTATTTATCGTTGCCAAATAAAATTAACAAGTTAATAGTAATATCCAACTAGCACATAAAGTCAACTGATTTTATGCTTTTGATCAAAGATATCATTTATAACTTAAGAATTATAGATAATACTTATGCCTTGGTAGTGCAACTCTACAACCAAATCTCAACACATTAACAACATTGAGACATCTAAGCAAACCAATATTTGACTACATTAGTAAATGCTATTAATCCATGTATTTTTACTAAGTCATTATTATGACCAAAGGAATTAAATTTAAACAATTAATATTATAAATATTTGAAAATTCCTTGATACCAACATGCATCGCTAATCATAATTATAAGTTTCTTGTATTCTTTATTCATAATAATCACTTTCCTATTCAAACTAGTATTAGAGCAGAATATATTTAATCAACATAGATATAATAAAAATTAGATCAATATGAGCATAATAAAATAATGATTTCAACAAATTAGGGTGTCTATTAATGAGTAATCATTTGAAACTCATTTTAATTGAATCACTCATAAATTAAGTACTAGTACATTTTTTTTTTATTATAGGGAGGATCATTTTCCTATTTATAATTCAATCACCAATTATCAACTCAAGCTTGAAACTTGAGAAAATTCAATATAATAAAGTGTAGATCTAAGTATGATCCCATTACACATGTGGAAAACTCTCATATAGGTGACCCACCCTTTCCATATCAATGATCCCTCCATTAGTGACCCTAGACCAACTCAGATTAGTCAATTAAATGTGGAGTTCTAAAGCAGGGATATAATAAAAATGGTAAATAGTTCTCATATATTTTAAGCCAATCAAAGCACAAAATACATACTAAAAAATATATACAATCTTTAATAAATGATTACCTCATTAAATATAAGTGTGTCATGATTATCTTACTACTATTATCTATTCCATGGAATTAATTCAACTAACATTCATGAATTCAACCATAATTATTGAACGCATGAAACTCAATCTCGACAATTATACATAATCATCATACCTAATAAAACTAAAGTACCCATGTATAATTTTATAGCCAACTACTTATCAAAATAAATGACTCTAAAAATACTTTTAACATAGACTGCATAAAAAATTTATATTGGAAAAGAGAATACAATTTGTATAATAATGCTTTTGTATAAAAATTGATATCCTTTAACTTTATATCAAAAATGAGAATCAAAACCAAGAATAAATACTGAAATATATGTTCACATTAAAAACCCTAGTTACCAACATCAACCTTAGAAGTTTCATAACTAGAGAACCAGTTCGATGAAGTAGTAAAACTTATACCAAGCAAAGTATTCATAAAATAAAAATAGAGCTTCAATTTTTTCATAAGTAATAATGAAATTTTCATGAACAACCAGCTCAAAGGAGGCTATTGTGAAATACATAGGATTTTACATAACATCTATATAATCAAAAAGAGATTTCCAATGAGATTCACCAACACTAAAATGTACCATGACACCCTCATATAGGATTTACTCCAAGAATAACAAATAACGGAAACATAATAAAAGTTAAAAAACCCCAAACATTGTTCACCAATTACACCAAATAGATACTACTAACAACCATAACCTATAATGTTTTAGCCCTAATTTTTTTTGATCCTCCGAGTTAAAACAAAACAAAACCTAGGAATTTATTTTCTCAAAATGCTAACTCGACCCCCAGTTCAAAATCACATATAATTAAAATAAGACTTCAACCTTAGGGTTTTAATTTAAACATGTATGCATACAACTTATAAATGTAACATGTGCTAAGACTTCCCATTACACATATTTTTTAATGGCCACACAATAAGCTTTCATTGTGATTAAAATAAAAACACACATAATCATGACAAAAAACAAACATAATCAAAATGGAGTTTATAAAACCCATATCACCATTTAATAAATACATAAGACTAGGAATCATTTATTTACATTACATGTTCACCATGAAGACTCATGATTTCAAAATTAACCTATAATGGTTAATTTTTAAATTTCACCAACACCACTAAAACATAAAGACAACCAACTACCATTTTTTTCCCATGAAACAAAAGAACCCACTTACTTCTATTCCTAGAGAAAATGTAGTATATTGTGGCCTTTCAGATCAAATAAAATACTTCTAATGAACCCAACCAAACTCTCTCTAAATATTTTGGATGCCATTACAGACCAATATGCCTCTACATTTTCACCTTGAATGATTAGAAATGTAGCACCATAAAAAACCATAATTTCTTCCCAATCTTAGAGAAAAATTGCAATTGAATAACGAAAC
>JARHVA010004888.1:1167500-1182500 GCA_037957365.1 Torreya grandis
AGGAAATTAGAGTTTATTTTTAGGTTGAGAAATTTACAAACTTGATTATTTTTTTCTGAGGGTGGAAATAAAAGAGATAAAGAGTAATTCTTGGGTCCCACCATTTATTTTCAACCCAACCATTTACTTAGGATACAAATAAATAAATTATTATTTTTATTTTCTTAAACCCTTGATCACAATAATAAAAATGGATATTTTATATTTTATTTTTAACTAGATTTTAATTATTCAATGTATATCGAATTTAATTCAATAATTTTCTAAACCATTTTAAATTGTACATTAATTCGATGAGTTAGATGTGTGCATATCTCTCCCTTTTTGAGACCAAATAGATTTAGGAGTAATTCTAGTTAACTGATTGGATCCATTATGTGTAGACCATGTTGATTATTTTAAATAATAACACTAGATCGTATAAAAGCACAGGTAGTTTGTAGATAGAGGTCTTGCTTTGGTTTGCTAGTTTAATCATTACCCCTGTGTCAACCTAGTTTATTTAAAATTCATTAGGGTGACTTACTTCATGTTATTGATATGACATTACACCATTTTTTTAAATTGAGTTTTATCATACTAAAAAAATATGTTGGTAATTCAGTGCATTCTAATTTTATATCATAACTTGATTACAACATTGATAATTATAGAAACTATTTCTATTTGTTTTTATTTTTGGCTTGATTAATATTTTAAAGGTTTATCGCTAATGACTTTTTTATATTGGATAGGATGGATTGTGAAGTAGTGCAATTGGCTACTAGATGTATGGGGTATAGATCCCCAAAGAGGCTAGTGATCGAATTGGGTATTCAGAGAGAGAGAGAGAGAGAGAGAGAGAGAGAGAGAGAGAGAGAGAGAGAGAGAGAGAGAGAGAGAGAGAGAGAGAGAGAGAGAGAGAGAGAGAGAGAGAGAGAGAGAGAGAGAGAGAGAGTTATTGATTCAATATAACCACCATGCTCCACATGTATACCCTCCACCTGCCTTATAATATTCCATATTAGTGTTTGAAAACCAAATGTTACACGTTATTCAGTATCTAGTTGGAGTTGTTTAGGAGTGCCTATCCCTTTCTACCAAGGGAATTAGTGATTAGGTTGCTTGATCAAAATAAGAGGTATACTTTCTTAGAAACCACAATAAACATACTCATGATCATTATCTATAAGGATAAACATGATATTTTAGAGATTTAAGGACATGAATCATCCCATAAAGGGCATTATCATTTGATATGTCATAGTTTGTATCATTATATATCACAATCACCTAGGATTCACCGTAAGAGATAAATCACTAGAAATAATTTTTTTTAAGATCATGATGACCTCAATGGAAAAAAGATAAAGGTAGAACCATTGTGTATTGTGCATGAATTCACTATATGGGATCTACCTAGCTTTACTAGAATGATAGATGGGGTCAAGGTAGAGTCTTGGTTGTATAATTTCCTAAGATTATTCAATAGATATACATATTCTAGAAATATAGGATCTATAATTGATATTAATATACTAAAAAGATCAACATTGGCCAAGTGGGAAAGTAATTAATCTAAGGGAAATATGGATATTGATACCTTAACATTGGATCTGTTTCAATGTTGGTTTCAGAATGAGTACCTTAATAAATACTTTGAGTGTCAGAGGATTAACAAATTTCATGTCCTCCAATAAATTTGGGTCAAAGTTTTTAGAGTATGAATCAATAATCCTTGATCTACTTCCCAATGTTGAGTTTTCATAGGATGAGGAGATCGTTATGAGTTAGTTAATAGAGGGATTAAATCCGATTTAGCTAGTGTAGTTCTCCTTATCAACCCTACAAACCTATAGGTAGTATTTAAAAAATTCGTTAATTGTTGAGGATAATAGGGGTATAATACAAGAGACTCATTAGTGACTTAGGGGACATAGTAAAAAATAAAGAGATAGCATAGTATAGGGAAACTCACCACTCCTAGATGAGACTTTAGGCCACCTCAACCTGAATAGGGACAATACCAAGACCAAAATGACCAACAACATGGCTACCAAGGAAAATACCTAAGGTAGGGACAACAATATTCTCTTCAAGAACCATAGACGGGGAAAAAAGAGAACATGATAGGTTCAGGTATCATTTTAGGGATAGTGAATCTTTTAGTAGAGGAAAGGTCATGCACTGACTCCAATTCAGTAGTCTAAGCTAGGGGTGCATACATGACCCAACCTATATTTTGATCTTATTTAGGATTAGCATTGTGAGTAGGATGTTTTATCTATAACGGGACATTTTTTTTAATATTTCCATCAAACAAGTAAAAATACCATGAGGTATAATATATATGTGTCCAAGTATATCTTAGATGATATCGAATGATTAGACAAGTTATATGCCACATTATATGATCATGATGTTATGCATTATTCCAATATTTTGTAATATCATAAATATGTTGGTATCATTTGTCTTTGACCTTGGTACTTAAGATTCTCTTATTCCACCATTCATAGTAGACCACTAAATACTAGTGGTTTCTAGGTAGTCAGACTCTTGGATGATAGTGATGGCTATTAAAGTTACAAGGCCCTTTACTTATTTAACACATGGACATGTTGTATAACTTGGAGTATTTATCATTACCCTAGACTTTTATATCCTAACCCTAGGGTCTGTGATGTGTTTTTAGGAATGTATTTGATTAACACTCATAGATCCCACATTGATTTCCACTGCAACACTATCTAATGTTTTTAATGAATTGGATACAAATATTGTTATATCTAGACTTTAGAGACTCATTTTTTGTACATGATTTTTTGATGTAGCTCAAGTAACATATGTAACATCAATGGAAATTATATCTAATTATGGTGAATGATAGGCCCAATGATCAAAGATATGTGACTAATATAATTTCTCACCCTTTTTTGTGAGAAACCGTAGATGTTTTCCAAGATTTAGTTCTTAACATGTTATTTAATTAGGATAATTATTGCATTATTGATCTAGTATTTGGATAATATTCTATCTCAAATGTTTTATACAAGTTGACCATACGTGAGCTTATTGAGCTAAATATTTAGCCTCAATAACTATTGAAGAATAGTCACATTCACCCTAATGTGTCCTCTTGGGGAAACCTAGTGATTATTATTAAGGAGGATGGTTCAATCTAAAATTACATTGATTACATGAAATTAAATAAATAACCATAAAAATGGTATCCTTTACCCATGATGAATGACTTATTTGAATAATTCAAAGGTGATAGGTTATTATAGAATATTGATCTTAAGTTAGTATTCCACCAGTTGAGGATAGTTGAGGTAGATATACATAAGACAACCTTGTGGACATAGTATAGGCAATATGAGTTTATAGTAATACCATTCAGGCTAACCAATGCCTCAAAAATATTTCTAAACATTAGGAATAATTTTTATCATCATTATATAGATTAGTTTGTCTTTATTTTCTTAGATGGTATTTTGATTTATTATCATACCATGAAAGATCATGAATAAGACAGATGAATATTTACTTAGTTTCTCCAAGAGAATCAGTTATATGGTATCATATTAAAATGTTTTTGTATTTCACATTGAGATCCAATATTTTGCACTTATTAATTAAGGTGAGTGAATCTAGATATATCCATTTAATATTCAAGTAATCATTGAGTAGATAGTGTATACAAAATATTTTAAAAATTTATCAATTACTGATGCTTTCTCTCTTGTAATAATCCATAGAGACTAAATCTCTCTAATTGCACACCTTAAAGAGTGGACTAAGAAAGTGATGGGAATACCATTGGTGCTTCATGATATTGTTGTTCCATATACCACCAATTGAAACCAAAATAAACCTCTCTTATACCTTTCCCTAATCTTTGACACCTTCCTTACATACTCCTCCAAGAAATTCACTACTTCAAACAATCCCTATCGAAGCCAAAACCTATTTTTATCATTTATCAACTACATTTGACCTAGGTCAACCCTATTATTAAAATACAAGCATGTTATAGGATTAGGTCTCCCTTGACCAACTTAGTGCAAGACCTAACTAATTTATTTATTAAAGAACATGGTCGATTAGGCTAACTCTATTAGCTAAAACTTTAGAAAGGTTTAGGGTTAGATCCAACTATATAAACACATCCATTTTGACATTGTCATTAGAAAGAGAGATGGAGTTAATCATTTTATTTGTGCATTTATTCATCCACTATTCTACTTGAGGATCTATACCTTAGGGTTTCATGCTACAGTTTAAGAGAAGAATCTTGTCTTGTGGGAGAAGTCTTTTAGATGAATAGGAGAAGTCATGTAGCTTAAAATGGACCTATCTTTGTTATCATTACAAAACAAAAAAACATCTTTCAAAGAATTATTGGACAAGGAAGGTATTTATTTTTTTGTTTAGTGGTTGGAGAGACCACGTTGCAATTGGTGGGGATTTGAGCCCTTGTTAAACAAACTACCAAAAATTTATTGTGTTTATGGTTTTGATGGAAATTATACATTTTTTTCATTCAGTAAATAAAGAGAAATAAGTACTATTGTTACAAATATAATCATTTGTTTTAGTGTTAGTGAGAACTAGAATATAAACACACACACACACATGTGCACGTGCCCACATGCACACACACATGTACATGCACACACGCACACGCCCACGCACACATGTACACGCGAGTGTGCACACACACACACACACACACACAACACACACACACACACACACACACACACACACACACACACACACACACACACACACACACACACACACACACACACACACACACACACACACACACGATAAAGGAGTTGTCAGATATTTGATACCCATTTATATCATGTATTAGATAAATAGAATAATTTGGTGGAAGCTACAGGTTATATTGTGAGATGTGACTTGTCATTGAACTTTGTATTTGTATTTTTTTGAGCTTCTTTGAGGATCTCATTAAAATAACCTATCATTTCTCCTCACCATCACCATCAAACTCACCTTGTCATTTTTCATCCTAAAATAAAATGTGTCCTCCCCACATAGTGCATTGCCACACTATATGAAAAAATAAACACCTCATTTTTCATTCTCACCTTTAGAAAAAGCATTAGATTTTTTTTTCTTAACAATATATGAGATAAATTTAAGATAGGGTAAACTCTCATGACATCTTTGTTCCTTTAATAATAGAAAACAACCAATCAAATATGTTTCTACCTTGTTTGATCTATAAACCCATTTACATTATGTGTAAGTCTTGTAGATCCAACAATTACCCTAAATCTATTTTGGTGCATGACATGGGCTATATGTTATATTATATTACATGAAATGTCCTATTATTACCCCTCACCATCACCACCCAACCCACATTGAAATATTTTACCACTTGCATGTTTTATATTCTTTAGCCCTTTCCCACCACTTTACTATGTTTTAATCTTTTTGTAAAACAAAAAGTCTCCTCTCTGCACAACTCATTAAGACATCATATAAAATAATACACAATTCGATTATATACCATCACCTCTATTAAAAATATTTAATTATATTGTTATCACTATATATACAAAAAAATAAAATATAAATTAAAATAATAAAATATATATAAAATTAAAAACCTCACTACTTTTAAACCTCACTTCTTATTAGTAATAAAAATAATTAAAATATAAACTAACTATAAATAAATATATAAATATAAATGAATTTTTTTTTTAATATAACTTATACATCAAATAAAAATAAATTATTGTTTTCCTGCAAAAATTAAAATAAAAACACAAAGAAATTTTGATAAAAATAAAAATATAACCAAATAAGATTTGTTGTATGCACACCAATGCATGATCCTATTTTAGCCATAAATAGTTACTCACCAAATCCAACTTGTTACTTTACACATCTCCTCACCTAAGGCATTCGAACCATCATTTAACATCTTGAAATTTAAAATAACAAAGGAAACATATAATTTTATATTTCATTATATATAAATATAATTTAAAAGATAGATAATACTAAATAATATTATATTTGTTTGAAATATTTTCATATGATATATAATAAATTTATTTATGTATTATTAAGTGAATTTTTGTATTATTAATTCAAATCTAAAAAATAATCTACATAATTAATATGGAAAATATTTACATTATAATTAATAATAAATAATTATAAAAATTATATTATTATTTTATAGATTAATAATAATAATATTATTAAATTTTAATATTATATAATTATATACTAATATTAATATAATAATTGTCTAATTTTATATAACATTATATAATAATTTATATAATATATTATTGTAATGTAATAAAATTATATTATATCATATAATTTTTTATCAATCATTTTTGAATTAGGTATCAATTACAATAAAATTCTTCAAATGACTAGGACATTATTGACACCAAGAAAAATATTACAAACAAGTATTAAAAAAAGACTTTACCTGAATTCTTAAAATAATATTTAAAATCCTTTTTGCTTGATAAAAGATTTGTGATAATTTAGAAACTTTTGAAAACATAACTTAACATGGTAATGATAAGACATATTTTTTTTTAAAGAATCGACAACTTACTTTTATAAAAATATGGAATATTTTTTTTTTTTTAAAAATGGCTTTCCTAAAATAAATATATATTATCTATCCACATGAAATAGCAATTTTTTTAAAGAAAATTCATCAAAATAATTGGAACAATTATATTCATCCTCTAACCTCTAACATTAACCATAATAAAAATGTAGATTAAAAGGCTCAATCTGATGAATAACAGATATCCATATAATTATGTATGATATCACATCCTATATTCAATACATCTTTAAAAAAAAAGCCTATTGGTTATTAACTTTAAGTAAAATAATAATTTCCTAACGAAATAAGGATAGGATAATCGTCACATGATCCTAGAATTAAAAAGAGCAAGAGCAACGTAGTAGTATTTTGTCCTATTGTTTTCTTATTTTTAAACATTGCATAATTTAAAATAACTTGATCATAATATTCCCTAATTGAACATAAGTCTAATTAATTTGGAATAACGTAAAATAAAATTAAAAAAAGTTTTGTTTATAAGAATTCAATGGATAGATGTTGTTAGAAGATGTAATATTATAAATAATAATAAAAAACAAATCAATTCTTTATATTATTAAAAGGATATATTTTATATTGATTTAATATTAATTATTATATATTTTTATATATAATGCTTTTTAATAATAAAATAGGGTTTTGGTATGAATGAAATTACAATCTTACAAACTACTAAAAAAGTTTAAGAAGAAGAAAAAGTATATAATTTTTTTAGATTATAATGTTACCAAGAAAAAATTTAATACAAATAAATGTTTTTGTTTCATTCACTTATAAACACCGATTCAATTTTATCTAATCTAACAATTGTTGCATTTCCAATCTCTACTCAGTATGCATTAATATATTTTAAAATCATGATATTTTAAATACATAACTTATTTTTATATAAACTCTAAGATGAGCCAATAAACCCTTGCAATAAATTAACAATAGAAAAATGTGATTGTATTCATTCTACACCTTCAAATTTAAATCATCAATCAAATATAGAATAGAGAGGTCATTTCGATAAATGAATGTCTATCAACAAAATTGAAGTAAATCAACTTCCATTTTAAAATAAGGAAATGAACAAAAATAATTATTTTGTACTAAATGCAACATAACGTTCTAATTATTAAAGATAATAGGAGATAAATTTTAGGGAAAAAAACAAAACATTTCTCTCTCTTCTTTGGGTCATTTTGATTTATATTTTATAGAACAAAACTATATAAAAATGTCAACAAATATAATTTGTTCGTTGAATTTGATCCGAAATTGTATGCATAATTGTCTCCTAAAAAGATTATTCAAAAGCACTTGTTTGAATAATTTACTTTAAAAAGCCTTCACTTACACCACTTAATAATTTTGGCTATTTGTTCAACGCATGCTAAGTGCATGATTTATTTTACTGTTTAAGATATTGGTATGGATTTCATAACAATATGGATGGTTACCCATCAACTGGACTGACAATAAACGTCCACCAGTTTCATATTTGGGAAAATCCTTTTCAGAAATCACCGGCCCTTTAATTTTCACCATAATTTTATTAGCACTTTAGCCAAACTGCTGTCACATTTAGGGCCCATCCTTACCTAACAGAAAGGTATGGTGATTTGGAATTATCAGGAATCTATCTGTTTAATGAATGTTAAAAATATCAAACAAAATATGTTATAACGCTTTCATTTGTAGGCGGCGGGGTTAAAGTCAAATATTAGGAAGTTTTTGTCCATCGCATCCAACTTGCCAAATCCCGTAAGACCAGACCCTGCAGCCTCTAGAGAAAATATATGTGACTGCATTGGTCGATACAGAAAGATGCATGCGCAGCTGAAGTGTTTTTATTTCAAAGCTGTTGGCAAAGATTCACATTCAATTGAATGCTAACCCAAAAAAAGAAAATTGTTTTTAATACATACGGATGCTCTAAACATTATCCTATTATTTTTTTGATTTGTTTAATAAAATATTAATAATAATTTTAAGTTATAGTTAAATTAATGTCAAATTTAGAGTTGAAATTTCTATTTGATGGTTAAATATATCCCAAATTTAAATATAAAGATAGAAGTGAATAATTCTATCTTTTACGTTCCTCCCACCGTTAGTATTGTCTAATCCATATTAAAATAACTTGTAATTTCCTGATAGTGTAAATAATTGTTAAAATTGGTGGGGATTCAAACCTTCATTTAACAAACTATATAAATTGATTATATTTATGTCCTTACGAAATTTGTACCTTTCTTCTATTGAACACAAAAAGAGAAATAAGTATTATTGTTACAAATACCATCAGTGTTGTTAGTGTTAATAAGAATCACAATATAAAAACTGGTAAATATATTCATATCTATTAATCACATAAGGCATCATGCATCACTCAATTAGATTATATAAGAAGCATTTTTGGTTGGAGAAGCCTTCCCCTTTTTTTTGTCAATTTAATTTTAGACTTATATAAATTGAGACATGATATATTCTCTATTTAAAAAAAAAAGATTCGTTGGATATTTGATCCCTGTTTCAATCATGTATTAGGTAATTAAAATAGTCTGGTAGAAGCTATAGATTGTATTGTCAAAATATGACTTGTCATTGAACATTGTATTTGTGTTATCCCGAGCTTCTCTGAGGTTCACATTGAAATACACTATCATTTTCCTTCACCATCATCACCTAGCCTACCTTGTTATCTTTCATCATAAAACAAAATGTCTCATCCATGTTTAGCACATTGCCACACCATAAAAAAAACATACAACCTCATTTTTTATTGTCATCTTCACAAAAAATAATATATTTTAATCTATTAACACTATGCGAGCTAAATGTAAGAAAGGGTCAATGCTCACAATGTTCTTGCCTCCTTAATAATAGAAAATAACCAATCAAAGATGTTTCCACCTTGTTTGAGCTATAAAACAATTTGTAATATGTGCAAATCGGTTAAATCCAACAATTGTCCTACATTTACATCTGAGGTATGATATAGACTCTATGATACATGATATCATATGAAATACCTTGTTATTACACCTCACCATCATCACCCAACTCACCTTGAAATCTTTCACCACTTGCATATTTTGTAATGCCTAGCCCTTCCCTACTACTTCGCCAATTTTTAAACTTTTCATGAAATATAATCTCTCCTCCTTACAAAACTCATTACAACATTGTATAAAAGAATACACAATTCCATTTTATACCATCACTTCCACCAAAAATATATGATTATTTTTTATTAACAACGTGTGCACAAAAAGTGAAATAAAATTAACGATCATATATTTAAAAAACCACACTTTATCATGTATAATATTATTAATTATAATATATATTAAATATAATAATATTATAACTTTTAATATTATGTATTGTTCTATTATAATTAAAAATATATATTATAATAAAAATAAAAACATACATATTAATGTACTTAAAAAACACACACATAAAGATAAAGTGTTGTGGTTGTTGTTGTTGTTGTTATAATACAGCTGCTTACGTTGAAAATAAATGATGCCAATATCTTTTTTTTCAACCTGTTTCTATTGTCATTGGGATAAGCATAGTGTATATATATGTGAGATACATGTATTGTTGTAAACTTCATTTCAGCTAGGATGTTCAACGCAACAATATGTTTATATATATAATTTTATAAAAAGGTATATTTATTTTGATATATAATTATTATTATGTATATTGTATAAAATATATACTTTTTAAAATATCACATTTTCATTTTAAAAATTAATATATTGAAAATATGTTGTATATATGACTAAAAAGTACAACCAATGTCCTTTTTTTTTTTAAAAAAAATTTAATCAAATTTTCTTTCTTTGCTTCTTAAATTTTATGTACATGATTAGGTCAATCATTTGTTGAGTTAAGATTCAATTATTTGTTGAATCAATATTGAGAGCTGTGATACCCATTTTTTCTAGTTTACACTTAGGTTCAAATTTTACAATATGATGAATATTATCATAGAAAATACTTAAACCTCTAAATAGAGGGCCACGAAAAATTTATTTTGAAAAATAAATATATTTATAGTCAAAAAATCATTAACCTCAATGTCACTTATATTTTAAATTATGAATGTTTTTGTTGTTTAAAATGTATAAATATTTATGAACAATAATGACTTATTATATTATTATTCTCTCATAATGTGTGGTGTTGTTAATTTTATTCAATCTATAAATTTTCATATTTTCTTATAATTAATATTTAATAAAGGAAAAGTAATTATAAAGTAATACTATTTTACAATATTTTAATTCAAACATAATTAATTTTTAATGAAAATATAACATTTCAGTATTTTGATTAAATTAATAAGAGTAAAAATAGATTTAATTTTAAAAAAAATCATTCTTTTTACCTTTAAATTATTTATATTAATTAATAAAATAATTATTTTATACATGATCATATCTAATTAAATATTTAGATATTTTAAAATATAATGAATCTAATAATTAGTTAAAACAATTACTATTTATCTTAAGTAATCATTGGTATAAATTTCATTTCATTGTATATAATAAAGCTCTATCATAATATATTGTGTATCAAAATAAATATATAAATATAAATCATTTTGGCTATCACAAGTTAATTGTATTAAAAATTATAATTTCACATTATCATTTGTTAGAAAAAGACATTCATTATTATTAAAAATCACGTAAGCATTTAAATATTTAAAAATAAATATAAAGTTAAAAACATAATCAATAGTTTATAAATAATTATAGAAGATTTCAAACTCCTTATATGAATAATTATACTTTTAGCTTAAAAAAATAAAATAAGATAAAAAATAAAAAAAAATGCTTAAATAATTATGATAATTATTAATCATATGCACCGAATAAGGTACAAAATTATCAATTAATTTAAAAAAATAAATAAACAATAGATAAATTTATAAGTTAAATTATTAGTTAAAGTACAATTATTAAATATTACTTCACTATATTAAAAGGTTATAAATATACATTATATTTTACACAAAATATTAAATTTAATTAATTAAAAAAAATTACAAATATAATATTTAGTTAAAATTAAAAAAATATTATAGTTATGAAAAATAAATATTTAATATAATAAATAAAAGAAATATGGCAAAAAAGAATTCTTTTCAAATTAAATCAATTTTTCATATTTAAAAAATTAATTCAATTTTTTTTGACACAATTTATTAATTATTTGATTTTATAAGTATAATTATTTCATTGAAAAACATTAATAAAAATTGTTTCAACATAGTATACCATCCATCTTGGGACATTATTAAATATAATTTCATTGATTCATATTGATTGCTATCTTTTAACAAAAGTGCATGTACCCAAATTTTGGGTTATAGAATTAACATCTCACATTTATCAAAATTAATCATACATAAATTTATTATAACTAAAAAATATAATAATGAAAAATTTAATCATTACTTTTGAAATTCACTTATTATTTGTAATAAAATTAATAAAAATGAAAATTATTTATATAGATATAAATATAAATACTATATATATTTTTTAAGAAAAATAAAATTTTAATATAATAAATATATCGATTAAAAATACTTAAATTTTTTCTTTAAAAAAAAATGAAAAAGTCAAAATTTTGAAGAAAAAAATCTTACCATATAAGATTTATTGAATGTAAAGCAATGAATAATTCTAATTTAGACACATATAGTTACTAAATCCAACTTTTTACTTGACACATTTCCCCACTTAAGGCATTGGAACCATCATTTGACATATTTTTGAAATTTAAAATAATAAAGAAAACAAATAATTTTATTTTTCATTATACATAAATAAACCTGAAGTGAATGACAATATTATATTTGTTTAAAACATTTTCATATTACATATATAACAAGGTTATTCATGAATTAATAATATATTAAGTTAATTTTTGTATATTTAATATATATTTAAAATCTTAAAAAAATAATTCACAATTAATAAGAAAAATATCTATATTATAATTAATAATAATCAATTAAAATTTTTATTATTATATAATATTAAATTTTAATATTATATAATTATATACTTATATTAATAAAAATTTATTTAATTTTATTTAATATTATATAATAATTTATATAATAATATATTAAAATATAACAAAATTATATTATATCATTTAATTTCCTATCAATAATTTCTCAATCAAGGATCAACTACAACAAAAAGCCTTCTCAGATGGTCAGATCCTTATTGACATCAACAAAAATATTACAAACATGCAATACAAAAGACTTTACTTGAGTTCTTAAATTAATATTCAAAATCCTTTTTACTTGATAAAATATTTGTGATCATTTCAAAACATAAACCAACATAAGAATGATAAAATATCTGTTTGGTTGAAATGATAACTTGTCTTTATAAAAACATACATTATTTTTTAGAAGAATAAATAACTTTTCTTTGATTAATATGTTATTTGAGTATATAAAAGAGAAAATAAATAATATAAAATTAATGAAAAGAAGTAAAATATTATTGTATTCATCTTCCAAGCTCTAATATTAACCATAAAACAAATATAGGTTAAAAGAATTAAGGGTAACTCTTATTTGTTTAATTATGTATGATATCACATCTTATACTGAATAGATTCAAGGAAACCTAGATTTATCACATATTAATTAATACAAAACATATGATTTAACATGGCTATTAGTTTTTTATAAAACAAAATAATTTCATTGTGAAATAGGGATAACACAATAACCTTATGTTTTTAGAATATAAAATAGAAACTTAGTAAAATTATGTCCTTTTATTTTATAAATCTAAACATTTTATACTTTAAAATAACATAATGAAATATAAATTTAATTAATTTAGATCAATATAAAATAAAATTAAAAAGGTGTTGTTTACAAGAATTCAATAATTATATATCATAAAAAGATATAATATTATAAGTAATAATGAAAAATAAATTAATTGTTTGAGTTATTAAAAGGATATTTTCTATGTTGATTTTTTATTAATTACGACTACAACTCTTCCATATATTTTCATATGAAACCCTTTCTAATCATAAAACAAGGTCTTGGTTTGAATGAAATCATGACCTTGTACACCATTATAGAAGTTTAAGAGGAAAAAAAGTATATAATTATTTTTTATAACAATGTTACAAATAATCTAATACAAATAAAAATTCTCATCACATTCACTTATAGACACCAATTTAACCTTAACTAACCTAAAAATTGTTGCATTCCAAATCTTTGCTTAATGTGTTAATATATTTTAAAAACACAATACTTTAAATAAATAAGCTAATTTTACATAAACCCCAAAATGTAGCATAAACTATAGAAAAATAATTGTTTAAAAGTTCTCAATAATTCCATAATATCAAATAATATACTACTATAACAAAATGTAAACATGACCAATTATTTTTGATATTCAAAAGAAAAATCTTACATTCTAATGAAAAAAAGGTTTAGAAAAGAATAATATTATTACCCTTTAGACCTGTAAATTAGTTTATGAGAATAAGAAACATATCAATTAAAAAGATGTCCTATGGACCTCAAGTTATAAGAAAAAAAGAAAAAACTATAACCTATTTTTATATAGACCCTAAGATAATTCATAAGTCATTCACAAAGCTTTGTTTAAGACAAGATATTGATTCCACATTCTTTGAGTTATTCTTAGGATAGAGCTTACATTCTCATGAAAAAACATGGTTTTAGAAATAATGATATTACAACCCTATATAACTATACAAAAGTGTGTGAGAAGAGAACATGTATTAATTATAAAAAGAAAATTGGCTTAAATGTCCACAAAATAATAAAATAAACAAGATATTCTGTCTCTATTAATATAGAGACATTGATTCAATCTTACTCATATAATTATTGTATGTTCAATCTCTTGTCTATGTTTGTCGATCTATCAAAAAAATAAAATGTTTGAAGCCCACAATATATGTTTATATAATTCATAACAAGAGTCAATAACTATTCACATGGCTCTATTTAAACGAAACCACCTATTCCATGTTGTCAAAAACTATAATAATATTTAAAAAGTTAAGACAACTAATTATTTGTGTTATTTAAAGGACAAATCTTAACTTCATCTGAGACTAATCCTGACTACCATAAAATTGAAAAAAGGATTTCAAAAGATATTAATTACAAACATATGTATATGTATATATGTGTGTGTGTGTATATGTATAAATATATAAATATATGTATATGTATATGTATATAAATATATGTATATGTATATGTACATATACATATACATATACATATGTATATGTATATGTATATGTATATGTATATGTATATG
>JARHVA010004888.1:1185000-1330000 GCA_037957365.1 Torreya grandis
TTAATAACATATATAATTTACAATGTATATATGAACAGTACATTTAAACATTTTAATTTTATAGACAAAATATTATATTAGAAGATGTTCTTATAAAAGAATCGACATTCTTTAAACTTAAAATAGCATGATAATAGTTTTCAAATTCTTACTGATTAAGTGAGAAAGATTTTGGATATAACAAAATTTTATTTTAAATCTAAATAAATTAATTAGTTTAAAATATTTTTCATCCTAATTTTATTATTGATAAATTGTTTTAATATTAGAAAAATAATAATTTATAAAAGGTTACATATAAAAGTAAATAGGAGGTATTTATAGTTTAGATTCTAGGCTAAAAAAAAATACTGATTGAAATGAAAAAATAGTATTGACAAAGCGTGATTTTTTTTAAAGAAACCAAAAAAATAAAAATAACTTGAACCAAACCTCGATTCCTTTTCGACGAACTAATGTAGGTTTATTCATAGTAAAAAATTTCACAAATTGTACTCAAAAATCAAATTGGAATTCAGAATTACCTAATGAAAAAAAAAAAATCTTTTCTGCTTATATGAATGAAAGAATAAATTATCCCAATATTTTCATTATCTTCTTTGGGGTCTATTTTAAATTTTGTTGAAGCCATTACTTTATTATTATCAAATTTAGAATTTAAAACTCTAAATGAGTTAGAAGTCGATCCATTTTAAATTTTCTCCTTATCACTTGAGGAAGATTTAAAGTCTCTTTCCCATTCTTTCCAATATTTTTAAATTGATTTGTTTTAAGATTTATTTTTCCAATTCTTACTAACTTTTTTGAAACCATTTTTTAAAATCTTCTTTTAAATCTCCGTTCTTACCGGACAATCCCAAACCAAATGTCCATATTAAGAGCTTTGGTCCTAATATTAAATTTATATGTTCGAATGAAAGTATTAAATAGAGAATTTTGACGCGAGACAAATAACTCTAAAATTACATGGCAGTAAATTATAGCCTATACAATTTAACGACTTTTACACTGTAGTGTAACTTTAAGAATCAGTTAAAATTATTATTATACCTCAATTTCGAGGAAAAGTTATAACAAATTAATAACAAATATACATCATCTAAGAAATTAATGTTTTTAAGATTAATTACACCTCCAAAGCAAAAATTATACCATTATTATATGGGTAAAAGTTGTTGACACAATCAGATCAATTTTAACTTTAGTTCAATGATATAGTAATATCCTACACCCATTACTTCCAAACAGCCAAACTAGATTCCTCCATAATTGCTCCGTACTTGTGCGAATAAAATTACACCAAAGATGGCAGAGATATTTCTCGGATACTTGCTCACATTAGGACCGAGCAAATTCATTTTCGCCTCGGTTGAAATTCAATAGTTTATTTTGGCCTAAGCATTGCATCGAATCGGCACTTTAGCGAGTTCTTCCAACAAAATGGATATAGACAGCATTGATTCGATTATTGTTTCATGTCAGATCCGACTGATGAATGATAAGGACTATTTAGTGCCTAGTGGCAACGTTTCTCTTTGACAAAAGTAGGAAAGATCTGATAGTTTGTTGAAAGCTTTTTCTACTTGCCTCTTTAGATCAATCAGAAAAAATTGGCATGATACAGACCCATGTACTGACCGTTGCTTTTATCCACTTGCCTCTTTAGATCAATCAGAAAAAATTGACATGATACAGACCCATGTACTGTACATAGGCCCATGTTTCTAATGCTAAGATATCGACTATTTAAATAGGACAAGCGATAAGTGGGAATCTTCATGTCAATCTTACTCAATCTGATATAATAATTAAAGAATTTGGAATTATCCATTGCTTAGAAATTGGAATATAACTAATATTTGATTCCACACATTAAAAGTACGATGACGAGTCTCTGACAAGTTTATAATCACCTAGATGGTTAGATATTTATTGGGACAGAAAAATTAAAACACAACACTACAAGTTGGCCAGTTGATGGCTTGTATTCTTAATGTCCGATTTTATGTCCATCAACAATCATTATTAATTTTGGACTATAAGAAACCTCAACGCCTTCTCGACCAACAGAATTTAGGTTTATTCATAGAGAAAATTTCCACCACTAGTATCGAAGAATTAAATAGAAATTCAGAATTACACAATAAAGCATTTTCTTTTTTCCCCTGCTTGTCATTTAAGGTAGACTCAATAAATTATTTTAAAGGAATGGAATAAATTATTATTCTAGTTTCTTTTTCTGGGTGTCTATCTAAAATTTTATTAAATTAATTATCTTTTTGTTATCAAAATTAAAACTTAAAATTATAAAAGAGTTTTAAGTTCATCTATTTTGAACTTTATCCTTCTCACTCAAAGAAAATTTAATAACATTTTCCCCTTACATTCTTATATCTTGAAAATTCCTCTACTTCAATATCTTTTCTCCCTTTCTTATCAACCTTTTGAAAATCTTCTATTAAGTGAATGTCCTTACCTAAAATATGAGTGTAAACAAGTGTTGATCATTCAAAGACCCTTTTTAATGTACTAACCAATTGAACAGCTTGCTGAAGAAATGTGTGAGAGATATAGTATCTGAAAATTAAGGGTTTTAATTGTTACACAAATTGTTATTAAATGAAACATCTAGTATGTCGAAGCGACCTTCCCAATAAAAAAACAAGGATAGTGGAAAAAATGAGGATATAATTTGATCGGTCACTTTTACCCTTTCTTGATGTAGCTTACGTGAATTAAAGCTAGGGGTGACTGGCTAATGGTTGGTAGTTAATCGATGGTCATCGGTTGACGATTGGAGGAATGTTTAGGCGTGGTTTTAAGTAATTAAATTATAATATCTTATTAA
Source organism: Torreya grandis (assembly GCA_037957365.1). Taxonomy (NCBI): domain Eukaryota; kingdom Viridiplantae; phylum Streptophyta; class Pinopsida; order Cupressales; family Taxaceae; genus Torreya; species Torreya grandis. Next base: position 1,187,849 of record JARHVA010004888.1, read on the forward strand.
AAAACAAATATCTATCTAAATTATGCAATTAAAGATAAAATAAAATATATCATTATTGTTATAGCGAGTACTTGTGAATTACCTTCGGTATGTGTTTGTTTATAGTATTTTTCCATAACCGATATGCTTATTATGGGGAGATAGATTGAATTGTCTTAGGAGTATGAAGAAATGAGTTGTTATATAGATCGTGATTTAAGGTAAGGCTAGAAATATCTAATAACATTATCTTTATTTATTATTATTTAAAAAAAAATGATTATTATGTTGATTGTATGTTAAATATTATTTTTTCAACTAGTTTTCTTAAGAAACCATATAATCCATAATAATTGAAAATTAACAAAATATAATAGTAGAGATAATTAGATAGAAAAAATATTCAAGTTGTATGAAATAAAATATAAAATTTAGTTGGTAAAATGTTAGAAGTTAAGGAAATATCTATGCTATAAGATATTAGAGTTTGTTGATTCCAAGACAAACATATTACATGTGATCTTTTTATGAAGATTATATGAAACTCTACAAAGATAAATACGCTTAATTGAAAAAATACTATTAGGATTCTTCTTCTTAAAATAGAGTGGAAAATACCATTAGGACTTTTTTTCTAAAATTATAGTCTGATAGAATTCGTCATTGTCCCCTAGAACCCCCTATGACAATAGTGGGGGACGTTGCCTCCCCACACCCCTTGTTGAGGAGTGGTCTATAAATCGTGCCACAAAAGTATAAAAAATTTAACTTTATTGTCACATATCTAACATTCTTAGTCTTGACAATAATTTCTACCTATTATCTTGTCAACCAATTCATCACCTTTTCTACATGCCAAGAGAAACCAAACACAATTTTATCTTATCTAATAAAATTAGTCTTGTGAACAAATAAACACTATTTTCCTTTTTGTGAACATTTTCAAGTGCTACTTTTCCTTCATCAATCACTTGTCTAACAAGATGGTACTTTTCCACAATATGCTTTGTCCTACTATGATAGGGTGGATTCTTGGCCCAATAAATTGCACTTTGAGTATCACATAATACCTTCAATTTGTATTTCTTTCTTTTAAACTAACCAAATATGCCTTTTAGCCAAATTTCCTCCTAAAAAGCATTATAGGTAGCCACATATTCTATCTCAGTAGTTAATACAACAATAGTCTTTTGAAACTCTGACATCCAACTAATAGGTCCACCGACAAATGTAAATACGTAATCAAATGTTAATTTTATTTTGTCCAGATCTCCTACAAAATCTAAATCAACATATCCACAAATATAATTACCAATTCTATTATAAATGATGCAATAGTCACATATGCCTCGAAACTAGTGAAACACCCACTTCACTAGCACCCAAAATTCATTACTTGGATCTTAAATATATCTATTAACAACTCCAATTGCATGTGAAATGTCTAGTCTTGTACATACCATAGCATTTATTAGAATTCCCACTACATTAGCATATGGTACATGAGACATATACTACTTTTATTTGTCACTACTAAGACATAAACTTAAATAAAGATTGAAATGGGAAGTAGAAGGGATGTTAATTGGTTTCACATACTTCATACTAGATTTGGTTAGTATCTTTTCCAAATACCTTTGATGTGATAACCAAAGATTAACATTTTTCTTGTCTCTATGTATCTCCATTCCTAAGATTTGTTTTGCTACTCCTAGATAATTCATATCAAATATGGTATATAGATGAGACTTTAAACTATTGATTTCTTCCATGATTTTTCTTGCTACCCTCATATCATCAACATATAATGTCATTACAATTAATAATCCACTATCCAAAAAAATGAAGTAAACACAATGATCATACTCACTCTTAACAAAATTATGGCTCCCCATGAAGGAATCAAACTTCTTGTACCATTACATGGGTCACTATTTCAGGCCATACAATTATTTTTTGAGCTTGTAAACAAATTCCTTTTTATATCTTGTAGAAAACCACCAGGTTTATATATATATATATATATATATATATATATATATATATATGCAAGAATGTTGTTTTAACATCTAATTGTTCCCACTCCAAATCAAGTAAAGACACTAATGTTAAAACAAATCGAATTGAAACAAGTTTAACAACTAGTGAAAAGATTTCATGGTAATGAATACTTTCGTTTCGTGAAAATACTTTATCCACTAATATAGATATATACCTTTCAAACTTCTCATCAACACCTATATTTCATTTGTAAATCCATTTACAACCAATTGATTTTTTACCTTTTGGAAGTTATACTTGTTCCCATAACTTGTTCTTATCTAATTAATCCATTTTCTCCTCCCTTGCCTTTTTCCAATTGGCATTGTCCTCGTTTTCTAATGCTTCCTAATAAAAACTAGGTTCCCCATCATTAGGAAGTAACTAAATTGAAATATTTGGACTATACTTACTAGGAGGATGCCTAACTCGTGTAGATATCCATACTAGCTATGGATCTGTTTCCTCATGTTCTAACATCCATTCCAACTATTGAGGTGTTTCATTAATTTTTTGTCAATTCTCAGCATCTTCACCATAAAAATGGCTAAATTTTCTCTTTTAAAAATTTGATGATGGCTCAATTTCAAACTTGACATGTTTATATTTAGGTTCATGTTTTCCATTCATTTATACATCTGATTTTGGTAAAGGAGACTAATGAAACTATATATCTCTACAAATGATGATCTTGTGGGTAGTAGGATTCCACACTCTATTTCCCTTAACACCATCTACTTCACCATACCCAACCAATATATTATTCTTGGATATTAGGTGTAACTTTGAATGTTGATTCTTATTAGTAAATGCATAATCATTACAGCCAAAAATATTTAAATCTAAATAATCACATGGACTGCATGTCCATACCTCTTTAGGAATCTTATAGTCTATTGCAACTGATGGTGAATGATTTATCATATAGCAGGTTGTAAAAACTACTTCTACCCATAAATGTTTATCCAAATTTGCATTGCTAAACATGCCACTTGCTCTCTCTCTAGAAGAGTCCTATTCATGCATTCAACAACCTAATTTTGTTGTAGTGTGTAGCTAGTGGTTTTATGCCTTTCAATCCTAGTTTCCTTGTAATAGTTCTGAAAGTCCAAGGATGTGAACTTCCCACCATTATATTTTCTTAAAAAATTTATTATCTTGTCAATTTTATTCTCAACCAAAGCTCTAAATTACTTAAATACACCAAAAACATCACACTTTATTTTCAAATACTAGACCCATACTTTTATGGAGTAATCATGTATAAACATAAAAAATGATCCTCCATACAAAATTATAAGGGATAGACTCCACATATTAGAAATAATATAGTTAATAATACCTTTACTTACATGATTTATTACACTAAAATTCTATCTATGTTGTTTTGTGAAGACATAGTGCTTGCTAAAACAAAAATCTAAAGATTTTAAACTAGGAAATAAATCATGATTTTTTAGTACCTTTAACCCTTTATCACTCATTTGGCCCAAGCATAGACTCCATAGACAAGCATGATCTTCTATTTTTATAAATACCACAACTATTTGACTAGTATTTTCACTCCCATGCAATTTGTAAAGGTTCCAAACCTTTAGAGCCTTCATTATGTCTAAGGCACCCTTGGACACCTTAAGAGCTCGACCTTGACCTATGAACTTATAACTACAGGAATATAATTCACTCAAAGAAATCAAATTTATTTTAAGCTCTAGTACATGTCTTAATTATATTAGAGTCCTCACTATACCATAAAACATTTTTTTCTTAATGCTAACAATCTCTTCAATCTTAGAATAAATATTATTTTTCAAAAGAATAAAACTTCCATCAAAGGTTTGGGAAGAATTAACCCAACTTCTATGTGGATACATGTGATGTGTAACACCTAAATCCATAACCAATCATGATGATTATAGGAAACATTATAAACAAATTAAATTTCATCACTCATACCTTCACCTGTTTCTCCCTGATTCACTTCCTTGGTGGATTTTCACCTTATTTTCTTTTCCAATAATCCATCTTAATATGTCTTTATTTATTGAAATTCTAACACTTTATCTTACTCTTCTTGGCTTCTGACTTAGATTTAGATATGCCTCTAGAGATTTTTCTTCTTTATCTAGATCTTCCCTTAGCAACCATACCTTTAGGCATAAAAGTCTGTAGACTATGTTTTGTCTTTATCTCCTCAGTCAACAATGCTCCCATAAAAAAATCATTGTTAAGATCATCATCAATACTGAATCTAATGGAAGCTACTATATGATACCAAAAATATGGAAAAGTTCATAGCAAGGTGAATGCCTTGTCTTGTTAATCCACTTTCACACCAATACTAGTCAACTGACATAATGGAGTATTTAAAATATTTAAATGATCAATAATTTTTATACCTTATTTAGTTCATAATGTGGACAACTATCTATTCAATTAAATATTATTGGTTATAGATTTAATCATGTACAAACCTTCTAAATTAGGCTATAAGCCTACTACAATATTTTCTTCAGTTATGTTAGACAGAACCTCATCTCCTAAACACAATCATACTATACTAAGAGATTTTATATCTAGGGCTTTGTGATGAGAGGTTTTATATCTTTGGAGCTAGTTTATATTCATATTTAGGGCTATTTTTCATCTCTAGAACCACCTCTGTTCATCTTTGGATCTATTGTTAATCTTTAGATATAGTTTATATTAGTGTTTTGAGTAGTTTTAAATCTATGGAGCTAGCTTTTGTTAGTATCCAGAGTTGTTGTTCATATCCAAAGATAGTGTTTATTTTTCTCTTCAACTATTATTAATTTTTAGAGCTAGTTTTTATTGGTTTTTGATGATTTTGATAATCTCTAGAGCTTGTACCTATTGGTATTTAGATTTTTTTAAAAAAACTTTCAATCTCATTTATATTGGTCTCTAGAATTTCTTTCATTTTTGTAGCTAGTATTGTATGGGGCTCAGGTTTTGCTGTAGAACTCTAAATCCTTTTCAAAAATTCCTGTTGATTTAGTATTTTCATGATATTTACATCAATTATTGTTTCCAATCTATATATTTAATATTTGACATCTATTTCCCAAAAAGTATTAGAAAATATCATCAATTTAGATTAAAATAACTTGTAAATGATATGTAAATATGTCTTATATTTTACCTTAAACAACCTAGAAGCTCTTAAATCACATTTAATTCCACTTTAAAACTCTATTTATGGAATGATAAAATGATATTATTTTAGCTCAATGTCAGGATTATAAAGGTCCCTATCCTATAAACATAATTTTAAAAAGAACAAAATAGCCTAGTTTAATGGTATTACCATCAAGGCATATAGCCAACCTATTACCAGTATACTGAAAGTTTTAAAAATACTTTAGCATTAAAATCAAAATTAATCAAATGAAATACCCATAATTACTTATCTCATCCATCTTAGTTATGCAATGAGTACTAATAGTCCTAGGTGGAGAGCTAGGAATAAGACAACCTTTTTTCCTACTTCTAACCACCTTCAATTATTCATCATTACCCAATTTATCTAAATCTAAACTTAACACACCACTTCTTTCCTTGGGTTTACCTCTAAAAACTTCACTCTTATTTATACTTTTACCACTATAACCAAGTAACACAACATTATGAGATGGTCTTACCAATGTTACTACCTTATATAAATTATTTTCCAAAAAAATCTTTGAAACCACTCCTAACAAATGCTCTAAATCTCTTTTTATAAAAATAGAAAGATGCTCCTCATTAGCCTCCTTTCCCGAAGAATATTATAGTTTACACATATATTTTTGACAAGAAGTAGAAAGATAACCAATCCTAAATCAATTTCTACATCTAAACAAGATTTCCTCAGAATTAAGATTTTTTGACTAGCACCTATCTTGCACTTTTAGTTCAATCGTATCAGGAAGACCCTGAGAGATGTCTAAACACATTAAAAACCTAGAAAATGTAGTCTAGGAAAAATTGCATGAAGAAACATCAATTTCCAACAAGTCACCAAGCACAGAGCTAAAAATAGAAGAACTAGTTTCAGACCAAAATTGAAGTAGAAGATATGGCATCCTCATCCAGATGGGACGTAGAGAAAGATTTTTTGTTAAAGGGTTAACATCAAGAGTCCAAGGTTTCTTGAGAAGAAGGTGATTTTCAATGATCCATTTTTTAGTCTAAAGAAATTTTTATGATCAGTGAAATAATCAAAATCCACAATTAAAAAACCTTTAGCACAGGGAAATATTTCCATAGTGCCTTCCAACAAAGTCCTCCAAGAATTCTAAAGCCACTAGTGAAGATAGGAAAGAGATGGCTAGAACCTTTTAAAATTGCTGATGAGACCTCTCTCCGCAAACCAATATTCTCCTTCCATAATCTCTTCCAAAGATTTATTTTTAAAATTGACAATCATAGATTTATTTGTTAAATCCCTTGCCTGATTGGTTGTTTCTTTAAAAAACACTAGCTAATTGGCTTATCTATTTTTAAGGGTGAGACAGTTGCCTATACCTTGAACTACCCTGCTAATCTCTTGAGTCTGTCATCGCCTTACTAATCTTAGTTGAATCCTGCACCCATCATAGATCTTCTTCTACTGTTGACTCCACATACTATCCCTGTCAAGCCAAATCACCAAATTTTGGCTCTTTACCTTTGCTAAATTTGGCTCAGCGCTATTCACCACTACCACCAAAGAAAGTTTAGCTTTGGTTGCCCTAGTCGACATCATAATCATAGAATCCTAAGATGAGGGAACTAAGGTAAAATGATATCAATTACTGATATAAATAAGACATTATAGTTTGATCAACAAGTAGTTCCAAAATTCATACAAAAGTAGCGTTAGATTTAATATAAAAATAATTTTAAAGTCACATATATATCTCTAAAATATATACTTTTTGTGACCTATGTACTTAATTTACTCTTTTCAATCAAAATATAACAATTTTTTATAGCTTTTCATTAACTAAAATATTAGATGAATAAATACATTTTCAACATAAAATTAAAACTAGCCCTTAAAATTTAATAACTAAAGAGAAACATTGGAAAGCTGTCTACCGAAATTACTCTAAACAAGAACAAATTTTGATGTGAACGTGTACATGCATTAATGTAGTTGTGGACAATACTGCTTTGGTGAAATTGACTTTGACTGTATTGGATCACAAATAAATATACTTGCATAGATTTAGTGCTTTGTCGTTTCACATAAGATTTGACACCCATCATGGTGGTTTTACTAGTTTTCGACGTAATTAACAATATCGTATAAGTTGTGTCCTCCCTTCGTTAATTTTCAGAGGCATGACTTGCTTTAATATCCTTATCCTAAATTTCTAAAGTATTGGTTTTCCTATTTAATAACGAGTAATTGTAAATACATTTAACATGTTAGCTATTAATAATTAATTTTATTACGGTCGTTTTAATCAAATTTAATTGTTAATATGAAAAAAATTATAATTTAATTAATATAAATATTGATGAAATATATTATTATATTATTCTTGAGAATATAGATTAAAATATATATTAAAAATGACCAAATTAAATTGAATAATTAAATTTTTAATGCTAAAATTTAAAGAAGAAAAAATACCCATCACAAAACTTAAAAAATAAGAATTAAACTGAACTAAACTAAAGTAAACTTAAAAATCAAATTTTCATCTTTCAATTAAAAGTTTAAGTTTATGATTCTTATTTGCTTAAGTTGGTAATCTAGTTTAAGAACATTCGAAATTCTCTACCTAAATTAAAATCTCGCCATATCAACATAAACTAATGGTGGTGATAGAATCCCGACTCTCAATTGGAAGTACAATTAAAAAAAAAAAAAAAAAATTAAAAATAGCAGAGGCCGATGGATTTTTGGCAGACCTTTCGTAGCTAATTAGATCACTACATTGCAACATCAGTGAAGACATACGATTAAATTACGTAACCTAGAGGCAAAGAAATGTTGCATGTTTGCTCCGTACTCGTGGGAATAAATTTACACCAAAGATGGCCAACATATTTCTTGGATACTCGATAGTTTATTTTTGTCTCCACGGAAACTCAATAGTTTATTTTGTCTAACCATTGCATCCAATCCGGATTTTTGCGAGTTCTTCCAACAAAATGGATACAGACAGCATTGGTTCGATGATTGTTTTCATGTCAGATCCAACTGATGAATGATAAGGACTATTCGTGCCCAGTGGCAACGTTTTGCTTTGAAAAATGTACGAAAGATCTTAAAGTTTCTTGAACGCTTTTTCCACTGGCCTCTGTAGATCCATCGGAAATTTTTGACATGATACAGACCCATGTACTGGCCGTTGCTTTTATCCACTTGCCTCTGTGCACAGGCAAATGTTTCCAATGCTAAGATATAATCAATTCGAAGAGGACAAGAGATAAGTGGGAATCTTCATGTCAATCTTACTCAATCTGATATAATAATTCAAGGATTTGGAATTATTCATTCATGACGAATTGGATTATAACCAACATTTGAAAAGACACCTAGATAGATAGATAGTTGTTGGCTTCTATTCTTACATAAATTTTTATCAGTTGATTTTTTCCTAATATGAGTTTTCCTTGTTAACATGTCATCCCAAATACTACTTGTCAGGGAGGACATTAACGATGTTCGTAATGTGTGACATTATGCCCATCCACGATCATTATTACTTTTGGATTATAAGAAAAGCATTATTTCTTAATTTTCAACCATAATTATGCTCTAGTATTTTTTTTTCTGTGTCCAGGAAATTCTACAATTAACAATTAAATCTACCAGAAAATTTATTATAAAAAATAAAAGTAAATCCTTGAAATGATAGGAGGATATCAGTAAGATGACTCCGACAGAGATTAAAGAATATTTAAAAAAGGAGTTTCTTAAAAAGCGATTAGAAAGTTTGAAAAAAAATCAACTCGAAAGGAAACTCCAATGTGAAATGGACCATCTCTATCTCACACCATTATGTAGAGAGTGGTGGTTGAAAGGAGGCGCTCTACTTCTACGTCATAAAACATTGAAGACCTCCGTTTCCAAGAAATAAAAATGGTGCAAATATAATAGCTTGGTACCTGCCCTTTCCTCACAAAGATTGTCTCTTTCTATCCCTTAATCAAATGTGAATCGATGACATGTTTATTTTAATGCTCTTCATATTCTGCACCATTATAAAATGGCAAATTTATGGAAATTTTCATTGTGCCATTTTTTTAAACGTAATATACTCATTTATCTTGCGAAGAAATGTGAGGTGTAATTTTACTTTCCATATTTTAGGATAATATATCCGAGTTTCAACATTGTGTAGATGTAGAATGATTTCACATTACGTGTGCTCGATATAAAAATAAATTAGACAAATGTAGAACAAAACAAATTAAATATTTAGTTATTTGAGATGAGCAAATGTAGCCATATATTTAGTTCTCACGAAAATGAGGTAAAGAATAAACCAAAAGGGTGTGGAGTAAAAACAATATACAAAGGGGAGATGGAATCATGGAACTCGTTACTTATTTTTTCTAATTTTTTTTGGTTATTAGTGTTGTCATTTTGAGTTGTATTATTTGAAGAGGTGTTTCAAGTTTCTTTATTCAATTGATATAATGGAAATACTTTTAAATTTCGAGTGGCCTAAAAAGTAGAGTGAATATCTAGAGAGGGTTGGTTCTCTTCATGTTACACTTAAGACTAACACTCCACCTACTCAATTACAAGGAAAAGGGAGAGAGAAAAATTTAAAAGCAAAAAGAGATGATGCACCAAATGTCTTGTTCTTTTAGACTCATATGAAAGTGCACAATGCACCTGATGCAAGAAAAATAGGCCAACCTTTTGGAGGTCATAACTTTTGACCCGTAACTCTGTTTGAGCTCTTCCACACACCAAAACAACCATATCAAAAAGTTTGATTCTGCCCTAAGCCACTCTATCTGCTTAAATTTGATTTAGATATTTTTTGGAGGCCAAACATGATCTTCTCAGTGTCCAAAATTAACGTTTAATGATTTTTTCAAGAATTTTCTATTGTTAGAATTTGTATATTTTTAGAACCGAAAGTCAACTTCAGTTGAATTTCATTCCATAGTCTAATTTTAGTATTTACATTATTTTAAAAAAATTAAATTTGTGTGCACTTGCATGCAAAACTTACTGTAAATAGAGATTGCTAAAAATAAACATTTTTTTTAGATTTTAGATTTATTCAAATTTTTGCATAGCAACTCTAAATACCGATTTGAGGATTATTTAAGCATGGTTTGGATTTGTAATTATTTCAAGCAATCGATACGAATCAATTTCGAGTATTGTTTCAAGATCTTGGCCTATTGATAATTTTCTTGTTCTTGACAGTTTTCATGTTCATTATCTAGTATCAGGGTAAGTTTAAATCGTGGAGAAGTAAAAAATAGCAAGAGAATGAGGAGGTGTTGTGCAAATGAACCAGACTATACAAGATCTGTAGAGGCAAGTTCAATAATTAACAAAGGTTATCATCAATCAACAAAGAAAATAAGGTGGTGATGAGGAAGACATAGATCATGATGAAGAATTTCAGCAAGAAGAAGCACAAGAAGAGCAGCCACCATAAATGGAAGAGAGGATGGTTCAAGCTTTAACAGGAAGAAACGAAGGAATTAAGGTTGATGTTCTAGATTATGGAGATGGTTTAAAACCACAGAAGTTGATAGATTAGATGAATAACATGGAGAATTTCTTCAAGTGGAATACTATGAGATAAGACAAGAAGGTAAAGTTTGCATGCACAAAATTGAAAGGTCATGCAATGATTTGGTGGGATCACCTATAGAAAGAGAGATAGAGAAAAGGCAAAGAGAAGATTAATCCATGGAAAAAGATGGAGAAGAAGTTGAGGGATAATTTTTTTCATGTGGATTATGCACAAACCTTATATAGAAGGTTTCAGAATTTGAGGAAAAAATATCATAATATAAAAGAGTATACAGATAAATTTTATAAACTTTCCATACGAGTGGAGCATGTTAAAACAAAAGATCAGATGGCTGCAACATATGTAAATGGTTTAAAAATTTATATTCAAGATGAATTAAGCATGCATAGATTACTTAACATGGAGGGGGCTTATCAATTAGCTTTGAAGGCACAAGAAAAACAAAATAGATAGAATTTCAGAAGGACATCTATTGGTCCAAAAATTGGTGGATCCCCTCCAATAAGGGGATGAGGTGGGTTTAATACCACCAAAGGTGGATTTGATGCTAATAGAAGTGAATCATCATGTGGTGAAAAAAGGCAAGATGAAAATAGGCAAGGGTTTCAATACCAATAAAGAGGAAGAAGATTTTAGAGAGGATGAGGTTATGGTGGTGCTAGAGGATGGTTTCCAAATTAACATAGATCTTATGTCTATTATAGATGTGGAGAAGGAAAAAATTATTTGAGTGCTAACACTTTCAAGATCAAGAAAGGAGGTAAGAAGATCACGCAAGAGTAAATCTAGTTGAGGCTGAAATAGAAAAGCAAAATACTAAATTTGTACCAGCTGATGTTGGAGAGAATCTCATGATGATAAGAACCATGATCACTCTAAGGAAGGATCAAGTGCAAAATAAATAAGGTGGTGATGCATGAGTACGATCATATACTTTTAAAACAAGATGTACTTTGGATGGAAAGGTATTCAAGTAATTATAGATGGTGGTAGTTGTGAAAATATAGTTTCTAAAAAGATGATTGAGAAACTAAATCTACAATGTAAAAAACATACAAACCCTTATTAAATTTTATGGTTTTAGAAAGAGAATGAGGTTACATTAGATAAAAGGTGCTTAATCAAGTTTTCTATAGAAAAATATTATAATGATGAAATATGGTGTAATGTTATTCCAATAGATGTATAACATGTGTTATTAGGGAGACCATGACAATTTGAAAGAAAAGTAGTTCATGATGGAGAAAAGAATACATACACATTTTGGAAAGGTGATACAAAGGTAGTTTTGTTACCTCTTAAAGAGGAAGAGAAGATAAAAAGCATGCTTTGTACTAAATAATTTATCCAAGATATGAAGGTAGTACATTATTGTTATACACTAGTAGTAAAGAATGAAAAAATATAAATGGTGACAATACTAATAGAAGTAGCAAGAGTATTGAAAAAATATGCAAATGTCATGCCTGATGAGTTACCAGATGGTTTACCACCAAAGAGAGATATTCAGTATCACATTGATTTGATTTTAGGATCAACTCTACCCAATCAAGTAGCTTATAAGATGAGTCTAACAAAACATGTAGATTTAAATAAATAGGTTACTAAATTTATTAAAAAAAAAGTGATAAGGGAGAGTATGAGTCTATGTACAACACTAGCATTGCAAACTCCAAAGAAAGATGGAGGATGGAGAATGTGTGTCCATAATAGAGAAATTAATAAAACTACAATAACTTATAGGTTTTGTATACCTCATTTAGAGGATATGATGGATGTGCTTGTAGGAATAAAATATTTTACCAAGATTCATCTGAGGAGTGGTTATTATTAGATTCAAATTCATGAAGGAGATGAGTGGAAAATTGCATTAAAAACTAGGGATGGATTATATGAGTGGATAGTGATGCCATTCAGATTATCTAATACACCTAGCACATTTATGAGGGTGATGAATATAATGCTAAAAGAATATATTGACAAATTTGTGGTTATTTATTTTAATGATAATTTGATATTTATTAAGACTAAATAATAACACTTACAACATTTGAGAATGGTAATTGATTTGTTAAGATAGGAGAAGTTGTATGTAAATTTGAAGAAGTGTAAGTTTACGATGAATAGTTTGGTATTTTTTAGATTTGTAGTTTGGGTAGATGGTGTGAAAATCGATGAAGAAAAGGTAAAGGCAATTATTTATTGGCTTATTCCAAAATGCATTACAGAGGTAAGAAGTTTCCATGGTTTAGGAACTTTTTACAAAACATTTATTAAAAAATTTAGTAGTACTATGGCACCAATAACATATTACATGAGAGGGAAGGAATTTGCATGGACTAGAGCACCCACACAAAGTTTAAATGTTTTGAAGAAGAAGATTATAGAATGACCAATTTTAGCATTACCAAATTTTAATAAAGTGTTTGAGGTTGATTGTGATGCTTCATTTGTCGTAATTGGTGTTTTGTTGAGTCAAAAAGGAAAGCCAATAACATATTTCAGTGATAAATTGAATGAGGTTAAGACAAAGTATTCTACTTATGATGTTGAAATTTATGCAATTGTACAAGCATTAAGACATTGGAGGCATTATGTGGTGCATAAAGAGTTTATCCTATTTACTAATCATGAGGCTTTGAAGTATGTGAATACACAAAAGAAGCTGAATAGTAAGCATGCAAAGTGGGTTTCTTTCTTACAAGGGTGAATACTTTTATGTTGAAGAATAAATCAAGAAACAGAATCAGGTAGCTGATGCATTGAGTAGGAGAGTAACATTATTAACTACTATGGTGAGTAAAGTAGGTGGATTTGAAGTTATCAAAAAAATATATGATAGTGACCCTTATTTTAGAAAGATAGTTGAACAATACAGATATGCATGAGAAGGGGGTACAAATATTAATCATGATGAGTATCTTATACAAGAAGGTTATCTCTTCAAAGGGAAACAATTATGCATTCCAATTGGGTCCCTCCAAGACAATATAATTAGAGATTTACATAGTGGTGGTTTTGTTAGACATTTTATTAAGACGAAGACAATAGCTTTATTGGAGGAAAAATATTTTTGGCCAAAGATGAATAGATATATGACGAGGTATGTTTTAAGGTGTAAAATATGTTAGGTGTGTAAAGGACATGCAGAAAATACTAAACTATACATGCCATTACTAGTTCCAAGAGGATTATGGATATATTTGAGTATGGATTTTGTGTTGAGATTTCCAAATACATAGAGAGGTAATGATTCAAATTTTGTTTTTTTAGATAGATTTTTTGAAATGGTTCAATTCATTACATGTAAAAAAAACTAATGATGCCACTAGAGTTGAAGAATTATTTTTTAAGGATTTTGTGAGATTGCATGGTGTTTCAAAAACTATTAATTTAAATAGGGACATGAAAAATTTAAGTCATTTTTGGAGGACTTTGTGGAACAAGATTGGTACTAAGTTACAATTTAGTAGCACATATCACCCACAAACTGATGGACAAAAACAATTTTTTAATAGGAGCTTGGAAAACTTATCTAGATGCATAGTGTGAGAGAAGCAAAAGCAATGAGACTTGGTTTTACCATAAGCTGAGTTTTCATATAACAATTCAGTGAATAGATAAAAAAAGGTCACCTTTTCAAATTGTTTATGGGATAAATCCTATGGGTAGTTTATAATTTGTATAATTGCTAATTACAGATCAAATTAGGGATGATGCAGAAGCGTTTGCAGAGAATATGCAATAGTTGCAAGGAGTAAGAAAAAATCTATAGGAAAGTAATGATAAATATAAAGTAGTAGTGGATGTCAGAAGAAGATCCAAGGTGTTTGAAGAAAGAGAGTTGGTAATAGTTTACATGAGGAAAGAGAGGTTTCCAAAAGGCACATACAATAAGCTAAAGTACAAGAAAATTAGACCATGCATAATTGTGAAGAAAATCAATGGTAATGCTTATGAGGTGAGTTTACCACAAAACTATGATATATATCTAATATTTAATGTTTCAAATTTATATGAATTGTATAGAGAAGATGGTGAAGATGAAGAAGTAAATTTGGAGTAGTAAGTTCCAAAGAAGAAGAAAGAAAAAATAGTGCAGGTTTTGGATATGAAGATAGTGAGCACAAGGCAAGGGAATCATAATAAGTATTTAGTGTAGTGGGAAGGATTGTATCAAGAAGAAAACACTTGGATTATAGAATGGGAGTTGAATAAGATTGACAAAATACAATTTTAGTAGTAAAATAAGGGAAACTTGTAGGAGCTAAGATGTTTTTCAATCAGAAGAGAATGATGTAGAAAAAATAGGCCAACCTTTTGGAGGCCATAACTTTTGACCCATAACTCCATTTGAGCTCTTCCATGCACCAAGACGATCGCATTAAAAAGTTTGATTCTACCTTAAGCCAATCTATCTACATATATTTTATTTTGATAGTTTTTAGAATCCAAATGTGATCATTCAAGGGTCCAAAATTAATGTTTAATGATTTTTTCAAATTTTCTATTTTTAGAACAGAAAGTTAACTTTAGTTGAGTTTTGTTACATAGTCTAATTTTAGTATTTAGGTTATTTTGTAAAAAAATTATAGTTGTGTGCACTTTCATGCTTAACTTACTATAAATAGTGACTGCTAAAATATATATGTTTTTTTAGATTTCAAAAATTTTCAAATTTTTGCATGTCAAATCTAAACTCTGAGTTAAGTCTTATTTAAGCATGGGTTTGGTTTTTAATTATTTCAAGCAATCAATACGAATTAATTTTGAGTATTATTTAAAGATCTTGGCCTATTGGTAATTTTCTTATTCTTAATTGTTTTTGGGTTTATTAGAACCATGAGACTAAACTATAGTCACACAACTCCTAATTTGATCCTATTACATAATTGATTTGTAGCTCAAGGTCAAATATTCCAAGCAAGACTAGGAGGGATAGTTATCTTTCAAATTCTAATCAATGCAAGAAACTGATATAACACCAACTGCATATTATAAACGAGACACCAACTGCATATAGGCAGGAAGAATGATACAAAAAATTAAGGAGAGAATAGTCATCACTTGATTAGATCAATCAACCATGAATTTACACTAATTATAGAATTTGAAGAAAGCAAAAATCAGTCTTCATTTTTTCAGTAGCATGAAAAAGGAGTAGGGTATTATCATAATCATGTATAAGATCCATTTACAATCCATTATAAGCCAATTTATAAGAGAAATGAGAGAGATAGAGAGAATGTGGGCATGTAATAATCTTATGAATGATTCTATAGTCTTCTTCTTAGTTACAAAAATTAAGTACTTTTCCACCAAGTATGCAAATAAGGTGTTGTCATGTTGTTTCTAAATGTACTAGGCCAAGTGTTGATGTATTTCTCCTTGATGGATGAAGTAGAAGGCCATCATAGCTAAATTTATTCTTCTTAAAACTGATCTCTTCTCTTGGAGTTAGAAGTACACTTCCTGAAGGGCAGTTATAATTTGCTTCCTTGACACATGCCATTCTTGACCTCCTTGCCATCTTGTTACACCATTATTTGCTATTCAATGCATTTTTCACCTTATGAGAGTGATAATTAAGGATATGATTCTTCACACTTTCCTCTCAATCATTAGAATCTATAACTTGCATGTCTACATCTGTTTGAACCAAAAGAGTGCAATGGAGACAAGTTTATCCTCCTTTCAAGTTCTACTCCTAAAGGAAGACCGATATAACAACTTGACAACCTCATGAGTGAATTATATAAGATCATGTCATCCTTTTTCATATTTTATATCATTATCAAGAAATTATTTTTCAATAAAATAGGTCTCTTAGGAGTTCTTGATAGCATTTTGAGCTATTACAAGGTCTCCTGAGATACTTTTGATGTATCTAGTCTCTTAGAATACTCTAGGCCTCTTTCTAGGCTTATGAAATTTGAAACATAGGTTTACAAGGTCATAACATCCCTTAATACATACATGGGAATAGTATGGATTGGAAAATCTCACTATAATCTTGAAAGAGTTATTAAAGGGTTGTATTTATCTTTAAGGGTTATCATCACACAGAGCTAATAGACTACATTTACCCTAACCCTTCAAAACGGCATGTAGTCATTAAAATTAAAAAATTCACAACTTGTATATCCTTGTAAGGATTAATTGGATGATTTTAAATATGTTCTAAGAGTTCTTATGGCCGTTGTGACCTTTATAAATGTCTTTAAACTCAATCTTCTATGCAAACAAGAAGGCAATCCCCATCATGGTTCGGTCTAGCTACTTGTATCCTATCTTAGAACCGTAAAGACATATTAAAATGATATGGAAGGTCATGGGACATTTTTCCATTCTTATCATGACTCTCCAAATGGTTAAGGAGTTCAAACCCCTGAAATACTTATGCAAATAGTCAAACCAATGTAGTTTTCAATCCATTTTTTGTGTCTTCTTCCTCATAATTGTAAATTTATTGCTCCAACAGGTTCTTAAAATATATTCATATGTTGTATACAGGTGTTTCCAAGAACACTCATGTTTTTAAAGATAATTTAGACCAATCTTATCAATCATCAATCTACTTGAGAACAAAACAAGTAGTTTTAGGTCTCTAATCTTCTTAACGATTGTTCATAAAGTATAAGGCATCGATTGATTAAAGAATGCCAATAAATTGGAGTGGAAAAAACATATTAACATATTATAAGTCCATTATACCCCATTAATCTTCTCATTTAACTTTCCACATTATAAATTTGATTTTCTTGACTATGTAGGCCTATGTGTGAAGGTTGCGATGAATGTTTTTAAGCAAAAAAGATTCAAATGCTTTATTTTTGGTTAGAAATACATTTTATAGGATTTTTTCATGTTATTTTAGGTATACTAATCCTTATTATAATATTAATCTCCTTAAAATATTCCTAGGACTTGCATTAACCCACATCAAGGGTTTGTAGACATAATGACAATATTAGCCCTAATGGTCTCATTTTGATGTTTTCTTCATATTTATAAGGGATAAAATCACTTTAGAACGTTATAAAATATATTTCATAACTTAAAATATCCTTCACACTTTAATTTAAACTTAAAACTTGAATTTTATCTTCATATCTCTATGCAACTATGTCATGTTGTAGATACTCCTTTTAGCTAAATGATTGCACAACTATATGCATTTTCCTAGAAAATATGGTCCTAGAGGTTTTAAATACATGTTTTGTAAATTTATTGATATTTTATGGATCATATTAAATAAAAATAAAATAATCCCTTATTGGTTTCTTGAGGATCGATTCTAAAAAATAAAGTTTCTCTATCTAGGTCTCAACAAACCTAACGTACCTCCTTCAGGACATTTTGGATTCATGAGATGGTTTCCATTAATGGCGTGCAGTATAATATTTGATTAAAAATTTAACCATGTATATCACAAATTTCATTATCTTATAAACTTTATTATTAAACACAAATTGGCATCTCTCTATGTCCTCATGTGCATACTTGTAGGTGTGTATGCCAAGCTAAAAACACTGTAGACATATTATTTATATTGAATCTTCTACCATGATTATTTATAATGATCCTATAAATAACTTGGAGCTCAATTATTTTGTTTAAATACCATTTATTTATATAAACTACTCATAACTTATCAAAAAATCTCAACCTTGCCTCCAAACTTGACATAGTCTGCCTATGTATGCATGGACACATTATTCTCTTTACTCAAACAAGCACATCCATGGTAGTTATAAACTTCTAAAAGTGTAGAATAGATTATGAGGTCATGAACATACTATATAAACCTTTTTAAATCTCATGAATGGTGAAAAACTCTCATCTATCCTTCATTTTTGGGTTTGGCAGGGTTTAGACTCAATCACCTTATTAATGACTATCTGTGGTGTCCTAGGGCTCAATATCATATCTACTCATGGAGTATTTGTTTCTCATATAGAGTCTATGTTTGAAACAAAACTAGAAGACTAATTTTTGGAGACAAATTTAGGCTCATATAAACATGTGAAAAGGTGCAGGGATTTTATTCAAGTATGCATCATGTGTCTTAACCTATTTCATGAGACTAAAACCTTTCAATATCTAAGACTGACCCAAAATTCACACTTTTTCAAAGAATATAGAATTTTACCTTCATTTTACTCTCACTCATGAATTTAATTATTTATTGGATAGGGTGTATGATGATTAATTATAACCTCCAATATATCTCACAACATATCATTTGCATAAATCAACTCATAAATGCATTCAAACAAGAGAAATTGAGCTTAGGGGTTTTCAAACGGTTTTGGAGGATGCAAGATTCTTAAAGATGGTTCATAACTATATGAACTTGAAAATAAATACTATTAACATGAATAGGATGTGCATAGTGGTGGTCAATATCCCATTATTGAATTTAGTATGACTCTTTTCCATGTGCATGAAGCTACCATATGAAAATGGCCTTTTTATGTTTTCCAATGACCTGTTGGAGAAGTTAAACATTTTTTTACCTTGTTTGGACTTGTGAGATATTATTAATCATGGTTTTGGCTTTAGTAAGATAGAGGAGGCCTTTTGGAATATTCCATCACCTTGTGTCAATGTTCATTTGGTTGGATACGCCTAAACTAACATGAAACCCTACATGATCTCCTCAAAACCTACTTTCTCTCTCTAAGAAACTTATTATTTATGAAAAATGAATCTTTTTAGCTACTATATTTATGTACAACACATAAAATTAAGATATTATATAAGCTTAATATGACCATGTAATGTATTAAATTGCTTTGGCTTCCTTAAGACCTTCCATCATCCTATATTTTAATTTGGAGAAATAAACTAAAGATGTTCTAAAAGTGAATAAATGTTAGAAAAGAAATTTTACACCTTTTAGTTGGGTGTATAGATAACATAATGCACAAGATGACATTTGTGATTACGAAATGGCATATAATAACTCCTTGATCATGAAATCTTGGTAAAATAATGACTTGACAAGCTTATTACAATGAGAAATATAAACGTTAACTTTTGAAAATGCCTAAAACTATTCTAAGTTACCTTAATTTATCAAAGGATTAAAAATACTTGATGAATGAATAAGATACAAGACTGATTTTTCAGATCTTGGATTATAGGAGTTGAATTTTGGCATAGGAGACTAAATTATAAATAAATGACAATTAAAATAATACCTTTGATAAGAGTGTAGTGACCTAGATGTATTAGATACTTGGTGTATTCTTGGGAGCCTACTAACCACATTGTGTTAGAATCGTGTAACATTAATTGGAACCTAGAAACTAATAATTATTTTTGATTTTGAACATTCATCGTAACCTAGTGACTTCTAGATATATATGAATTTGATAATTATACGAAACCTAGTGGTTGTTAGGTATCTGTCACTTGGAGAAATCTTGAGAACGTAGTGAATGCTAAGTATATGCCACTAAGATCATTATTTGGAACCCAAAATCTTCTATCCTTGTTATATAAATAATGATTTTGATCCTAATGACCACTAGATATATGTGTCTTTCGTCTTATTCAGAACATAGGGATATATAGGTATTTTTGACTTAGAGTATCCTTGGGTACTTAGTGACTGTTAGGTATATGTGCCTTGAGAATTCTTAGGATCACAAATATCACTGGATATCTATGACTTGGGAATTTATTGGGAACATACCAACTACAATCTATGATTTTCTCAACCATTTAGTATACTTCAGTGGGCCCATTCAGTAATATTGTTGTTTACCTCTATGTATGTTATTGGGATTGTATAGGTTGAAGAAGTCTATGTAAGACAATGTGTGATGCACTATTTAATTAATAAAATATTTATAAGTTATATTTATTCCTACAATCTAAGGTGTTTTATGACACATCATTTATCTACTTATTTTTAACTTTATGTATACTAATTTCACATATTCAATGTTTATAATAAGGTACTAGGGCTAAATATCTTACTCAAGGGTATAAACACACTTACCAATGGCAATTATTGCAAATACATAAAGAGTGGATATTTTACATAAGAGTGTCTAATGACATTGTAGCTTTTGTAAAGGAGAGTTGTTATAAAAATTCAGACTTGGGTACTATCAATAAGGGTTATAATGAAAATAAATAATACATGACATACAGAGTAATAATGTTGTTTCCCACATAAATAAAAATATATATAGAAGTCAAAATTTAAATATTTATAAGTTCATCATGGATAATTGTGTGCCTATCCAATCAATGTTTGGAACTAATTAATTTGATAGCAAATCATTAGGGATAATTCCACCTATCAAGGAGGATGAGGAACTTCAAGCCCCAAGGGCAAAAATCATCAACCCTAGTCGCAAAATTACTACATCTTGAAGACATGTGGAGGCATGAGTTTTAGATTAATATAGAGATCTAATTATTTCATCTTCAAATGTTATTATCAATAAATTAGACAATAAGGGCAAAGTTTCATGCTCAACCTCAAAAGCCTTCAAACAATTTATCTCTAGTGAAGCCAAACCATATATTGAAATACCTAAATCAATATCATAACCAAAGGATCATTCAAAATAAAAAATTCAGAACATTAATTCTTATTAAATTGTGTGAGTAGGCTTTTCAAACTATGTTGTTTTATCTACATAGTTTAGTTATCTTGATTAGGTTTAATAAAGGTAATGTTGACCAAATTTAACTTTTAGTCAAATTAGGTCAACCCTTACATATTGAAACTTTTTAAAAGGTTCCCACATGTCCTATAGGGTATCATGTGTGTCTAAACATTTCACCTATCCTTATCCTAGCCTTGGTGTAAGCCTAGCTTCTTTGTGCTTGTATAGTCAATCCAAGTCAACTCTAGTCAGTTGTAGTCAAACATGGTCAAAGGCTAAAATTATTTTAGAAATTTTTTAATAGGGTAATTAAAATTTTAAAAGGTTTCCCTAAGTCATGCATTAATCCTTTATCATGTTTCATATGCCAAAAGTGTCTTTTGGTCACATTTTTGTCTCATTAAATGCTTTTTGAAGGAAAATATTTATCACCAAGTATGATAATAATGTGGATGAGGTCAGAACATGTCAAGAACTGGTTATAGGTAGAGAAGAAGTAGTTTTATGCACAAAAATAGGAGAATATCCAAAAAATAGGCTCTTAATGGCACTTTTATAGACTTGGAAAGCCCATCTTCAGGTCTTCCATATGCTTGGTGTGTAGAGATAAAGTTATGATATCACAATTTTATTCTTCTCCTTCTTTCTTGCCTTCACAAGCTAAATAAGCTCAACTTTAAATGCTTGGTGCAGTCCATACATATTGAGTTGGAGGGAGTGCTCTTAGGAGTTGAGAAAGGTCTTAGTCTACTTCAAAACCCTTGGAAATAAGTTTGAGTTTAACATTTCCTCCTTTATGAACCATTCTTAATAATCCATGCAACCATTTATGCTATTGCATTCATGAGAGGTCCCTGTACGAGCTTGTTTCATAATATTTTGCTTTGATTTGATAGGTTTAACTATTTCATGTGTTTTTTAGGGTTGTCTAATACCAAGATCTCAAGAATCCTCTTATAGGCTTGTTTATGATTGTAGATTGCTTCCTTTCACATGTATAGGTGGTGTAAATAGTAGCTTGAAGTGTCATATAGAGAATTTGAAGCGCTTGAGGAAACACCTTTGTTGTCTTGATATTGTGAAAGGAGTATAGTAGACTTCCTTGAAAAATTAATTTTCCAAATGTAAATTGAAAACACCTCCAAGAGTGATGACTGATACTTTGGGACTATCTACCCTAAAAACATTAAACAAAAGCCCAGGATATTTTCAAAGATACAATATGACATGGTGAAAAAGATCCTAATACATCAAATTTGATCAACCTTATATCTATATCATAAGTCAACAACCATTCCAAAAATGAAGGTCAACATGTAAAAGGAGGTAAGTTTTTGAAGGCTCCCAATATGCCATAAACACACCAAATTCCTACAATGTTGTCTATATCCATGAGCCATAATAGGCCTTTTCATCCTAAATTATTGGTATATGAGCATGTTTCATGGTGAAATAGCTTGGCATGGTTTATAATTGAATACATAACTTTAAATACACTTAAATAGGATGATATATCATGTTTTGACTCCCAAAGTATATCTCAATCTGTACATAGGCAAGAACTTTCACCTGCAGTAGGGGTTTAAGCAGGAGTGGCTTAGTCCAAGGAAAGACATAGTTTGAGTTACAATGAGGTATATAAGAGAGTTAAAAAATGATATACATCTTTTATGAATTAAAAATATTTCAAGGGAGTCTCTCCAACATCAGGACTAAGCTCAATTGGTCCTATACTCACCTAGATGCAGGGGAGAAGTGTCTCAATCCAAGGAACTTAGTTTGGGTGTTTAAGAGACATGTAAAGGGGTATAGATAGGTAGAGTGATGAAACAAACTGATGATCACTTTATCCCAAACCTTGATCATATAAATTATCTCTACACATGGTGGACAAACCCGTACAAACCCCTGATAATACTAAATACACACCTATAACCAACTTTAATGACTGTGATAGGTAGAAGTTTAGAAAGTGAGCTTTGAACACTTGAATTGATTGAAAATGAGTGTAAATTAATAGTGAGATACCATGGATAAATATAAGGGATATTTTATCATCTTATCAAGGCCCAAATTATGAAAAAGTCACCTACAATAAGGGTTTCTAGAATAGGTCACAGTCAAAGGCACTTTAGAATTAACCAGTCAAAGTGTAAGGTGAGAACATTAGAGGTTGAGGTGAGTTTGAAAGAAAAAACCCATTAATTATGGTCATATATCCATCATTTTACTATCATATTTATCCAACAATTAGAGATATGGGATCCTAAAGTGTCAAAACACAGTCAAATTGGAAGAACCATGTAGATAGTCTCTTCACAACAAGCCTATTTTAGGTTTTGAATGAATATGGAGGTAAAATGCCCAGACCAGGGGATAAATTTTGGTATGGAGAATACATATAACATGTAAAACACCCTCCAATACCTATTTTTATTTAGAAAATAGGGTAAGTACCCCCTTTTTATTTGAGACAAGGGGCACTTTCCTCATACAAAGGGTTTGCAATTTGGGAAAATGGAGATACCATCGTAGACCAAAGGTTGAATTAACATGAAAGGAAAGTGTGATGAGTTTTAATACACCTATAAAAACATGGAAACCAAGCATTAAGGGGTGAAACCAAATGATGTGGTCTGGACATCTAAAGCTACAATCAACATCATGAGGGATGGTAAAGCCTATTGCTAGGTAATGAAGTCATTTTCATATAAATACTTGTTTAGGCACTATAAATTATTTGATAATTCTTGAAGGATGTCATAAGAGGTGTTTGGGCTGACAATATGCGAATAATATCATTTCAAGGTTTTAAACCATCAAAAGTTGCAAACATGCTATACAACCAATACTAGGCCTAACATCTAAAGAGAGGTCAACTTCACTTTTGGATTTATATGTACACCAAAACCTATTAAAAAATTATTGTGGGATCATTAAAATAATTTTATAACCTTCACTTTGTAGATAAATCCACCAAGAAGCCATTTCTTGGATTAAAGTGCATATAGGCCTATGCAGACTGCTAAAGGAGATTGAGTAAATGCTTAGAAATCCTATAAGTATTTTCATGTAGATTTAAGGCATTTAAGGATGTTAGATAGGGTCCCCAAAAATCCACCAGTGGAATTGGTTCAAAAATCCAATATGTAGTCTTTATGAACAAAGGCTAAGACCTAAAATTGCTCTAAACCCTCACAAACCCTCTCTAAAGACTTGATTGGAAGGATAAGACAAGTGGAGAATCCAAATGGAGTGAAAAGGATTGGGAGATGATTTGAATATGTATAGGAGTCTTCAGGGATCCTTCCCATGTAATTGAGTTGTATTCACTTATATGGATGGCGTACAATAGGGCTTTATTTGACAAATTTATGTCTCTTGCAGGTATAGAGATGTTTCAGATGATGTAATCACCTTTAAGAGAGATATTTGGAAGTTTTATAAGTCTCCATGATCATTAATTGAGTTATCAAGTCTCCTAAGAGTTTTTCTATGTTTTGCATCTCATCCAATCACAGTGATCAAGTAGTGACCACTTAGTGGAAATGATGAAAGTTCTAATCAAGAAGATTTTTCAGGTTTTTTTTATGAATATGATGAAATAGAGACTCTTGAAAAGTGTTATTACCCCTTGTTCATGTATTGGATTGAATAATTGGAAGCATATTGAGTGCCAAGTGTGACGGGTGCATGAGAGGGTGTCATGTCCCCTTTTTCATGGACACTGACGGACTTGATGATTAGCCTATTATGCGACCTTCGTAGGCTAATAGGATGGATAGAGGGTCATGATGGAGATTGGCTTGGCTTTGATTAGTAGAATTTCTATAGTTGGCTTTCATTCAGGCTCTTTCGAACACATTTGCCCTGAGCTCCTATTATTTAGGGATATTTGACATGCAACGGAGCGCCCTTATTTTGGTATGGTCATGTGCAAAATCACTCCCTGATTCACCAGCTTTAGTCAGTTTGAGGATCCGACATATATTAAGGGAGATATTAATATTTGATTGATTTAATCAAATATTAATTATTTAGCCTATTTTTAATTAGAAACCCTAATTCTAATTTAAGAAAACCCTAATTAGGGCAAGCACATATTTTTGAGGGTATAAGGGTTTCTCATGGAGGCCATTATTGATTATACATTGATTATTGATTTTTGATATTGAATAATTCTTATGTGAAGACTGAGCCAAGGGTTCCAGGATTCCATCTGCATTGGAGAACGTCAACTCTTCAGTGTGTGCGATTTAGAGGCTGTGAAATATCAGCTGATCTATTGCCAAATTGAGAGATAGCTTCATACAAAAGTTATCACAGAGGTTTACAGATTTGAGAGATAACTTCACATAGAAGTTATCATAGTATTTCAGGTATTTCTTTATTTAGTTTTGATTCAATAAATTATACAGATAGAGATCTTCTGTATTAGAGCCATATATTTTCAAATCAGGGGTTGAAAATAGACAGGTTGTGCTTAATTGGCGGCTGTACGAAGTCTGTATAGGTCTGTATAGATCCACACAGATACCGACCTCGGTAGACCGAGATCCCTAGTGACCGACATCGGTTGACTGAAGACCGACGTTGGCAGAGAAGGACTGACAAAGACCGACGTCGGCAGTATATCGACCGACGCTGGTGACTGTGTGTTTGACACAGCACGCTGAGACGTCCAGATTCAAGCTTAACTTCAAAATTTGTAGAAGATCAGGGTTTTAAGACCATATTTTAATATTCTTTTTTATGTATGAGAGAAGACTGTAATTGTAATTATCTGAACAAGTGATAAGATATTTGATTGGTAGATAAGAGATTTACTGTGATTTATTGTTTATCTAAATTTATTATGCAAGATTGTATCTTTGTTCAGAGCTATTTGTGTTTCTATATTCCCTATTTGAAGGGGATATTACAGTGGTATCAGAGCTTTTGTATAAAAAATGAGCCCCTAAGTAAGGGACATCACAGTGGTATCAGAGCCAAATTCCTGCCATCCTGTTGGGTAGTTTGGGTAGGTTGAATTAGCAAAGTATCCATGATGTCTTCAAGTACTCAAAAATAATGGGACAATGATATGAAGAAGCTAAAACATAGTTTGAAACAGTTGGATGAAACCCAAAGGAGGATGAATGAAATTCTTTCATACCCTACATAAAAAGACAAATCCACACGATATATGACAGCGAATGATGAGTGGGAGTTATTGTCACTTGAGGCTCGAAAGAAGGTTTATTTTGATTGCTTTGTTAAGATGAGGAGAGAGCACTACAGAGCAATTGGACAAGATAGCAGCATGTCCCATGATTCTTATGAGATAGGAGATAACAGGTGTGCTACTGTTAATAGGAGAAAGCTTTGCTTATACTGAAAAGATCCATATGATGCCAATCACAATTGTCATTTGAGGCCTAAGGGCAAGGCATATCTTATAATATGGGAGTATTATGAGGATTCAAAATCCAAAGATTTTGAACAACATGATAGTTCTGAGGAGTCAAAGGCAGAGGCTTTAGAGCCTAAGGTAGAGACAATGAAGGTGGCTCACCAAGATTCTGAGAGACATGTGGATGAGCTTAGTCATGGGGATGCAAACTCTCAGTTAGTTGTAGAGGATGAGGGAGCCAGAGATTGTGATGATGAAATAGTTTCATCAGTAGTTTCTTCAGAGTTAGATGAGGATGAGTCTGATGCTGGCATTCAGAGTATGGAGGTATGTTCAGAGGATAGTACATTGAGTGTTGTTGGTGAGTACGTTCCTACAGTTATAGCTAAGGAACATGTTGTTAGCGCTGACACGCATGTTTAGAATTTGGGAGTACCTAGTCCTGATGAGTCTAGCATACTAGTAGAGTTGAGTTTTCAGATTGATTCTTTTCACACAGATGATAGTGTGGTATAGTTGATTGTGCCACCTTTACAGAGAGATTAGTTGTGGTGTGTGGGGGAGTATGTTGATGCTTCCTCATATAATTTTTACTGCACTAAATCATTCATGGAGTATTTTCTAGATAGTTTAGGTGTTCGTCTGGACTCACATAAGGTGACGGAAGGAGTTCTCATCCGAGGTACTAGTACTATTAGCAGATTGGGTGGGGAGTTTTTAGTGACCCTTTCTACTATGATACCTTACAGGGATGTTGAGGTGGGGTTTGTTGAGTGGATTGCATAGGGTCCTATCCAGCTTATAGCCACTCAGAGTCAGAGATTGGAGCTATCTGTTGATTCCCAGTTCAGTGATGGTGAGCTAGTAGCAGAGTTTGGGGGTTCCTACTGGCATTATACGGTGAGGTATGCTCATTATTATTCTTTTGATCCAGATTTAGATGATTTGATTTCACGCAGGTGTGGATCAGATTTAGTTTCTTACCATCCATTATGGGATGGATTGGCACCATCTTCTGTAGATGGAATTGGTAGTAGCAAGTTACACAGACTGCAGTATCGACACATCCAGGGCAGTTGTGATTTTAGCGATTAGTTGAGTTGCATTCACCAGTTTGATTGTGGATTCCTCTTGGTTATATTTAAGAGGATATTACAGGAACTTGCATTGATTAACAACAGTTCAGAACATAACTAAATTTGGGATCCAGGTGGATTGAGTGGTTCATTGTTATGAGATTGCTTGGGGACGAGCAATTTTTGGAGGGGCAGATTATCATGTCCCCTTTTTTGTGGACATTGATAGACTTGATGATTAGCCTATTATGTGACCTTCATCGGCTGATAGGATGGATATAGGGTCATGATGGAGATTGGCTTGGCTTAGATTAGCAAAATTTCTATAGCTGGCTTTCATTCAGGCTCTTTCAAACACATTTGCCCTGAGCTCCTATTATTTAGGGATATTTGACATGCAGTGGAGCACCCTTATTTTGGTATGGTCATCTGCAGAATCACTCCCTGATTCACCAGCGTTAGTCGGTTCGAGGATCCAACATATATTAAGCGAGATATTAATATTTGATTGATTTAATCAAATATTAATTATTTAGCCTATTTTTAATTAGAAACCCTAATTCTAATTTAATAAAACCCTAATTAGGGCAAGCACATCTTTTTGAGGGTATAAGGGTTTCTCATGGAGGCCATTATTGATTATGCATTGATTATTGATTTTCGATATTGAAGAATTCTTCTGTGAAGACTGAGCCAAGGGTTCCAGGATTCCATCTACATTGGAGAACGTCAACTCTTCAGTGTGTGCGATTCAGAGGCTATGAAATATCATCTGATCTATTGCCAAATTGAGAGATAGCTTCATACAAAAGTTATCACAGAGGTTTACAGATTTGAGAGATAACTTCACACAGAAGTTATCACAGTATTTCAGGTATTTCTTTATTTAGTTTTTGATTCAATAAATTATACAGATAGAGATCTTCTGTATTAGAGCCATATATTTTCAGAACAGGGGTTGAAAATAGATAGGTTGTGTTTAATTGGCAGCCATACAAAGTCTGTACAGGTCCGTACAGATCCACGCAAATACTGACCTCGGCAGACCGAGATCCCCAGTGACCAACATTGGCTGATTGAAGACCGATGTCAGCAGAGAAGGACCGACAGAGATCGACGTCGGTAGTATATCGACCGATGCCAGCGACTGTGTGTTCGACACAATAGGCCGAGACGTCCAGATTCAAGCTTAACTTCCAGATTTATAGAAGATCAGGATTTTAAGACCATATTTTAATATTCTTTTATATGTATGAGTGAAGATTGTAATTTTAATTATCTAAACAAGTGATAAGATATTTGATTGGTAGATAAGAGATTTACTGTGATTTATTGTTTATCTGAATTTATTCTACAAGATTGTATCTTTGTTCAGAACTGTTTGTGTTTCTATATTCCCTATTTGAAGGGGATATTACAGTGGTATTAGAGCTTTTGCAAAAAAAGGAGCCCCTAAGTAAGGGACATCACAGAGGGAGTTATTCATAACTATTTGGGATGATTTCCCATGGCCAAGGGAATATAAATGATTAGAGACCACTACAATGCATATGGAGTCTTTTTAATAACCCCTCACCACTTGATCAATCATCAGAACTATCCTTATTTAATGGTGAGGTAATCTAATGAAGACAAGTCATGGAGGTAGTTTAATATGCAAGCAAGAGAACATCTATGCCACATTTGGATGAGTTTGATGACTTTGAGAGACACTTGTCCTTATTTTACTTGTAGGACCTATCTCATGTCTGATTATATGTTATTTTAACTCATTTTACTTTCTTGAAAAGTGTCTTAGTAACTCTTGAGCTTCACCTCTTCTCTCTTCTCTCACAATCCCTATATGTACTAGATCTTTGTGTTTTTGTATGGATCTCTCCACCTTAATATGACAAAGCGCTACTCAATTTTTTCCTTGAAGTAATAAAAAATGCTGTTTTTACCTCATTCATGACTTCATGAAGTGCATGTTATAATTTTTGGTCTTGTACAAGTGTATTTTGCTTACCTTGACATGATATCCTTTCTAGTGCCTTGTGTAGTTTGAAAGCTTTATTTTACAGTTCAAAAAGAAGTATCTAATGCAGATTGTAGATATAGTGAGTATTATATTCATTAATTTTTCTATAAGTCCTATTGTTTAGTCCTCTTAATCTAAGATCTCTTCAAGACCTCATGCTTAAAACATTGATGTAGAAGAAGAGATTTCAGTTTGAAGAAGTGTATATTCAGGTTTCTCTTTGGTTCCAAGTGCATTGTAAGTGATGTGAGTGGAGAATTTATTTAGTGCATCACCTCCTTATCTAGGTTAGTTTAGGCTTCTTAGACCCTTTCCTTTCAAGTGTATGTGTGGTTGTGGTGTGTGGAAGTGGTACATCAAGTGGAACTAGTCCTAATCTAGAGACTCACCTCAAATTTTGGTCACCCATAGCCTTGAGGTGTTTCCATTGTGACACATGAAAGAGGAGAGCTAAACCATCTCATCAAGTAGTCCAATTTCAAATGACAATAGTTTTTGGCATGCCCAATGGGACTGAAAAGTCTATTCCTTAAGGAGTTTTAGTGTTATCCTCAAGATATCAACCTTTGGAGTCAGTTCCACTAAGCACCAATGGTGATTCCAAGCATAAATCTACTGATCAAGTAGTCTAGGTGCTCTAATTGAGTTTTTTACTTATTATATGCACTTTTCATGAAAGATTCATGGATAATTTTGATGTTGAGTTTTGTCTTACACAAGTTGGTGAAACATATCCATCTTGGCCTATTCCCTATCAGTATGAATAAGTCCTTAGTCAGTCTTGTTAGCCCCAATATGAAAATATTCAATTTTTTTTATGATTTGCATCAATCCTATAATTAACATTCTCAAGCTTATGTGTCACCTAGTACACCTAGTTCTTATCTAAGTTAGTCAATTACAAGTTTCAAGAATACTCTCATTGGATACAAGGACTATATCCTAGATCTTGATAGTAGAAATGGTTGTGGCCAAGTCATCGCTAGTGATTGTATCAAGAGTGTGAGGGTTGATTTACAACTAGTTAAGAGAGAATGGATGCCCATTGAGAAAGATAATTAGCAAGTTCTTATGGTTGAAATGATTGATGTTAATGGTATGATTTTTCACATATAAGAGAGGTTGAAATCCCATGAACCATCTCAATCTTGTTAGCTCCAATACACCCCATATCAACCTTCATGTGTCTCAATTATACCCATTCAAAATACTAATCCAATCATGCTTCAAAATGTCCCAAGTCCTTCATGCATTCCAAAAATTTTCCCATTTTAGAAGTCCATCCAAGAGATTAGCCAAATAAAGAGGGAAACCACTACTAAGAAAGTTGATCTATCTCATTACTAGATTAGAGAGGATTTTTATAGAAGAAGACTGATGTTGAAGGCCCATCTTGACAAGGATATTATGTTGGCAAACCAAAATTTAATGCAATTCATCATGGTAGAAAAAAATGAGGTTCCTATGTGCGAAATTCTAAGTTGGAGACAAGATGCTAAGCCTAAGGAAATCCCATGTTTCCTAAGCCAATCATTTTCTCCTCCATTTTTATCTCTACCTCATGAAGAACTCTCTAAGCCTTGCTTCCAAAGATGGAAAGAAGGATAAAGAATATCTAAGTGGAGAAGTTGAAAGTGATTATAATATTAACCTACTCAACTCCGTCCCACCCCTCCTCAAGAAGCCTTTTGTCCTTCACCTTTGCTTTCTTTTACTTCCTTTCCTAATGAAGATCCTATTTCCCCCAAATAAAAGCTATTTCAAGAAAACCTTGCCACAAAAATGGAGGAGTTGGAACTAAAAATGTAGAATATCTCATCTATTCAAGAGAATATTGAAGACAATAAAGTCATTGAACCTAATGTGGATCAATTGATTGAGGAAAAATTAGATTCTAATGGTTAGGATTTCATTATTCCTTGGAAGCCTTATTGGGCCAAAATTCTTGGTTTTTAAAATGCCTAATCTTGGCACCACAATGAGAGAGAAGGAGATGGATATTTTAGAATGGGTTTATGATGAGGAAGACATGACATCTTGTGAAGAAACATCAAATTGTGATGATGAGGAAGAGGACCTTTTTTGTGATGAAGAAGTCTTGGAAATGGTTCTTTTGGAATCCAAAGAAGAAAAGAGTAAGGATGTTGAAGAAAGGGAGATAGAAGATGAAGTCCTTAAAGACATCCAAAGTGATAAAGAGGAAGTGTTTTATTGTTTTGAGTCTCATAT
Organism: Torreya grandis; assembly: GCA_037957365.1. Taxonomy (NCBI): domain Eukaryota; kingdom Viridiplantae; phylum Streptophyta; class Pinopsida; order Cupressales; family Taxaceae; genus Torreya; species Torreya grandis. The sequence continues at coordinate 1,219,945 of JARHVA010004888.1, forward strand.
CTATGATGAATATGGAGATATTGGAGATGAGAAAGATGAGGTTTGTAATTAATTACTTGTGACTCCTAAGGCTGAAGAAATAAAGCTTGAAGAGGTAAATCTGCCATTGCATCATGAAGATATGGGGAGTACTTATATGTGGATTTTCAAAGAATATGAATATTATGAGAAGGCAAGAATTATAAGAAATCAATTCCAAGATATTGAGGATTAAGTATATTTTGAGAGATACCACCATCAAGAGACTCTAAACCATGATGGATAAATTTATGATGACTATGGGATTTTTGAAGATGGTTTGAAAATTAATTATAGAACTACATGTGAGGCTACTCCTAAAAACATCAAGGATTTTGAAAAAGAAACATTAATAGAATGCCATGGTACAAAACTTCTTGAGAGGTTTGAAGAGGTTTTAATAAAAGATAATAACAATGAAACCTTTCAAGAAGACATAGCTATTCAGGAAGTAGTTCCATTCATGGAGGTGCAAATATTCCATGAGGAGACAAAGGAAAAGCAGTATGAGGTATGTTTCCAAGGTCAAGAAGAGTTCATCTACCTTGGAGACTTGTTTGAGATGACTTAATCAAAATACATGCTAACATGGAAGAGGATAGAACATGTCAGGAACTAGTCATAGGTAGAAAAGAATTAGTTTCATGCAAAAAAATATGAGAATCTCCCCAAAATAGGCTCTTAATGGCACTTGTATGGACTTGGAAAGCCCATCTTCTGGTGAAAATGTGAGTTAAGTGTCTTTTGAGATCTCTAAAGTATTCCATACACTTGGTGTGTAGAGATAAAGTCAGAAATATCAAATTTTGCTTTTTCTCCTTCTTTCTTTCATAAGCCAAAAAGGGTCAACCTTAAATACTTGGTGCAACCCGTACAAATGGAGTTGGATGGAGTGATCTTGGGATTTGAGATGGGTCTTAGTCTACTTCAAATCCATTAAAATAAGTTTGATTTTTATGTCTCAATTTTTATGAACCATTTCTAAGAAGCCATCGATATTTTTATCTTTTTACATTCATGAGATGTCCCTATATGAGCTTGTTTCAAAATATTTTACTTTGATTTGATAGGTTTAACTATTTCATGTGTTTCTCAGGGCTGTGAAATACCTCTCCACATGTTCTTCATTATCTTCTTGTATTTTGAGTTTTCAAGAACTCAAGAATCCTCTTCTAGGCTTTTTTGTGCTTATAGATTGGTTCCTTTCACATCCACATGTGGTGTCAACAATAGATTGAAGTGTCATATAGAGAATTTGAAAAAATTGAGGAAACTCCTTTGTTGTATTAATATGGTGAAAGGAATATATAATAATTTCTTGCAAAATTAATTTTCCAAATGCAAATTGGAAACACCTCCAAGAGTGATGACTGAGACTTTGGGACTATCTACACTAAAAATAGTAAACAGAGATCCAAAAGCTTTTTAAATATAACATATGAAATGGTCAAAAATATCCTAATGCAACTAATTTGATGAATCTTATAGATTTATCATAGGGTGACAACCATGCCAAATGTGGATGTCAAAAATTAAAAGGAGGTTAATTCCTACAATGTTGTCTACAACCTTGAGCCATACTAGGCCTTTTCACAGCAAATTAGTGGTATATGAGCTTGTTTCATGGTGTAATAAATTTTCATGGTTTATAATGGAATACATAACTTTAAATCCACTTTAATAGTATGATATATGACGTTTTTACTCCCAAAGCATATCTCAATCTGTACACAGGTAGGAACTTTCACCTACAATAGGGTTTTAAGGAGGAATGGCTCAGTGTAGGGAAAGGAAAATTTTGAGTTCCAATGAGGTATATAAGAGATTTAAAAATTTTATACATGTTATATGACCTAAAATGGGTTCAATGGAGTCTCTCCAACATTAATACCAAGCTCAGTTGGTCCCATACTTACCTACAGACAGGGGAGAAGTGTCTCAATCCAAGGAAATTAGTTTGGGTGTTCAAGAGACATGTAAAGGGGTCTAGAGAGTTGGAATCATGAAAAATAATAATGATAAACTTATAAAAATCCTTTATCATATAAATTATCTCTAAACATGGTGGACAGACCCATTCAAACTATTGATAATACTAAATGCACACCTACAACCAACTTTAATGGCTATGACAGGTAGTAGTTTAGAAAGTGAGGTTTAAAAACTTGAATTGAATGAGCATGGGTGTAAATTAATAGTGAGATAACATGGATAACTTCAAGGGATATTGTATCATATTATAAATACCCAAAGTATGAAAAAGTCACCTAAAATAAGGGTTTCTAGTAATAGGTCATAGTAAAAGGCACTTTAGAATTAGCTAGTCAAAGTGCAAGGTGAGAAAATCGGAGGCTAAGGTGAGTTTAAAAGATAAAAAAAATTCATCATCATTTTATATAACTCATGGTACTATCACATTGATCCATATAGCAGAGAAAGGGGCTCCTAAAGTGTCAAAACATAGTCAAATTGGAAGAACCCTCCAGATAGTATCTTCACAACAAGCCTAAGTTAGGTTTTGAAGGGATAGGGGGTTAATTGACCAGACCGAGGGATAAATTTTGGTATGGAGAATAAATATAAATTAAAAAACACCATCCCATACCTATTTTTGGTGAGAAAATAGGGGAATTACCCCATGTTTTATCTCAAACAAGGGGCACTCTCCTCATTCAAAGGTCCTACAATTTGGAAAAATGGAGATACCAGGGTGGACCAAAGGCTGAGTGAGAATGAAATGAAGGTGTGATGATTTGTAATACACATATACCAACATGGAAACCAAGCATCAGGGGGTGAAATCAAATAGGGTGGTCTGGACATCTAAAGTTCCAATCAGCAACACGAAGGATGGCAAAGCCTATTGCTAGGTAAGGAAGTCATTTTCATCTATAGCCTTGTTGAGGAAATATAAATTTTATGATCATGATTTATGGATGTCATAAGATGTTTTTGGGTTGATATTATGTAAATAATCTCAATTTGGAGGGTTCAAACAATCAAAAGTTGCAGACAGGCTATAGAGCTAATACTAGGCCTAACATCTAAAGAGAGGTCAGTTTCAATTTTGGATTGATATGTACATAAAAACCTATTAAAATATTATTGTGGGATCATTATATGTATGTTATAGCCTTCAATTTGTAGATAAATCCACCAAGAATCCATTTCTTGGCTTAAAGTGCACACATGCCTATGCAAACTGCTAAAGGAACTCGAGTATCCATGTTTAAATGCTTAGAAATCATCTAAAGATGTGCATGGAGAGTTAATGTGTTTAAGGATTTTTTAACCTAGAATATTATTACATGGAATGCTTTTGAAAAATTTGAAGTTTATTTATCTCATGTGTTCATGATCTCAGTACTCCACACAATGTCACCTTTGTGAATTCGATCCTATTAAACAATGGATATTCCAGTGTGGGCCACATTGACATGCTATCATAGTGTTTTTATAAAATATTGAGCTTTAGATTGCATACCACATATATTAATTTTTTTGATCCCGAATGTTGAATATTCTCTAGTTTATCATATTCTACTCTTCTTGTTGAGTACTTTGTTGATCTAGAATAAAAAAAAGAACTAATGAAAATGTGTTTTATATAGGTTATCTCTTTGTTTTTAGTTATTCATAGAAAACTTCTTGCACCATTAGTCTCAGAAGGTGTCAAGAACATAGATTCAATTTTACACATGACCTAGTTTTGTGATAGGTGATTTTGACCATTTATGGAAGGATTGAAGGCAGTTTCTTGGGATCTCCTCTAAACCATACATCTAGAGACTTGCAGAAAAGTTCATTTATGGTTTTTTTGGGTTTTTTAAAAAAATTAGAGGGTTTATTATGATTATTATTATATATAAAAGATCATACTATAATTGAGGTTTTAAATTAGAGATTCATCCTTACTAGGTTTTAGCCTATCAGTGAATTGTTTCTCCTTGACAAACTTATCCAATTCGATACATAATTTCACTTTATATAGTGGGGCTTCTAGATTTGGTGGACATTTTTAATATTATAACATATTATTAAGTCTACCTCATACTTAGACAAGCCTCAAAAACTACTTCATGCTAGAATTGACCTCAAATCCTACCTCATGCTCATAACACCCTTAGAATTTACCTCCAAATCTAACTAGCAATAGGTTTATCTTCATGCTAAAACTACCATTATAATTTTTCCCATGTCTAGATAGACATTGGGTTCCAACCCATATATAGACATTCATCAAGTTTTCCCCTTCATTAGGTTCTTCAAGTTGTGTGGATAACCATAAGGTTTCATTACCTACACAAACATGCATCCTACTGAGATTTTGAACACTCCTCTTCATCCTAGTTTCTCTTTAGATATTCAAGTACTCCCTTATCCTATTTTAATTTCTTGTAATGAGTTATTAAATATGGAAAATGTTCTTATTTATATGGACAGGTTTCTACTAGACCTTAGTTTTCCTTTTGGATAATGTACATCAATTTCACTACAAAATGTTGTTGTTTTAAATAAAAAATATATTTGATCTTCATAGGATAATATCATCTTCAATGAAAGTGTGAGTGCACATATTGATAGAATTTATGACTCATAAATTACTATGGATATTCGTTCTACAAATCTACATGCTTCATCTGTAGTCCAATCTTAGATTTGAGGGTTTTTATTATGTCCTCTCCACTTCACATAGAAATTATTTTAGATAATTTTCCATGGCACTATTTTGATATATTCACATAAGTGGCATTACATTCATTTCTTGTGCATGAGCTTTCCATACCTATGTCACATTTTAGTTTTGGACCATATTAAGATATATTCATATTGATGCCTTCATCTTCTATTCTGGAATAGGCAGCTTTCTAGTACACTCATCATGTTCTTCTTCTTACAAAGGGAAGAAACATTATTTGATGTGAATGGGGCTTTTTTAGTCTTCTAGAATAGGATATAATCATTAACCTTGGTAATTTTTTGTGAACTACTATAGGCAACTGTATCATCTTATATGGGGACTTCTTAGCTCTCTATTTTCTATGTACCTAGGTACATCATTATTCCTTATTTATATGACCCAATTATTCTACCCACATAAGCCACGATTAAGGGGGTGTTGGTGTAGGATTTTTCCCACTAAGAGGTTTTAACTACATGGTCTAGTTAGCTTTCTTGGATTTAGTAAAGGTCATTAGGGTTAAATACACTTTATGTGTTTTCTAATATGAAGTTGACCATAACTAAATTTTAGGTGAGGCCCTTTATGCTTCTCTCTATATATGTACCTTCCTTTGTAATTTTCCTAATCGATAATGTTATTATATTAATTTATTGTGCACATTCTGAATTTTCTTCCTCTCATGTGTTCATTATTTAACTACTCCATATAATGTTATGCTCATACATTCGATCCTTTATAGATATCGATCCTCAAGTATTACACACTCTAACAAAAATATCTATACCCTTCTTCTTGAAGTTCACAAATCACAATGGGAAGTGGATTGAAGTGAAAAAATATAAAAAGGGTAGAGGCATAGTGCTCAAGAAATCTCCCAGTATGACCCTTTGATTGGGAGGGCCTTAGTCTTATGGAGGATGTGTGCAAGTTTCATGGATGATAGCTAAGATGTGTGGTTGTTTCACCATATTATTTGATATTTATTGGTTTTTGAAATTTTTGCCACTAGTAGAGGTGTTCTATGTGTACTTTAACTTCTGATCTTTCTCTCCATTTGTATAAGGTTATAGAATCTTTCAAAACATGCATAATCACCCTATCCAATAAAAAAGTATACTATTTAATCATTTAAAACTATAAATTATAAATCATGACTAAGGAGCATAATATCTCTTTGAAGAGCAAAGGTTTGTGGTGGGTAGAAGATAGAATTAAAACTACACCATAAAAAAAACTAGCTAAAGACTTAAACCAACTAGAAATATCCAAAGTGATTATAATAAATAATAATGTGGTGGTTTAACTAAGGCTCCACGTGCCACATAAAAAACCTCCTCATGAAATATGAGATTACAAAATTTGGGTATACAAATTAGACATTGAATTAATGAAACATGTTCCATCATATTTATTTAAAAAAATGAGAAAATTGTCTTTACGAGATTAAAGATATTCCCTATCAGCTAGGAGAATGCAAAAAATAATTCCAATAGTCTAATCAACAATTGTAGAATGTATTGGTAAAATAATATAAATCCTTTTTATAAATATAGCCTATCATCTTTCATCTCCAACATTATAATTATCAAATATAAAGCCCATTTTGTCTTTTTAGAATTGTGTCAAATGTTTATTATGAAATAAGAAAAGCTTACAAGGTTATAGAAATTTTGGAACAAATATAATTTCCATGTAAGCACACCCAAAAAAGACAGACTAGGAGGTTGGAATTGAGGGATAAAGCTTAAGGAATATGATACATAAATGAAGAAAATAATTTCAAGTAAAACCAATTAAAAGTGTTCTATTTTAGAGTTAGAGGAAGAGGTTTTAGAGGGTACTTATACTATGCAAGAGATGGCCATGAAGATTTTAGTTGCCACCAAAAGGATGAATATGAAGATGAAGTAAATGATGAAATATTAACAGAATTAAAGGAACAAGAAATCTTAGTAAGCAATAAAATTAAGAACATAAAGGAAATAATAATAATAATAATAATAATAATAATAATAATAATAATAATAATAATAATAATAATAATAATAATAATAATAATAATAATAATAATAATAATAATAATAATAATAATAATAATTCTTCCATTTAATCAGAAATTTCAAGATGTCTAGGTTGTGCAAATGCTTCGCCTCATGGTGCCATGATGTCATTGGAAACAAACATCCAGTGTAGTCAGAATTACCAGATTTAGATGAATAAGGGAATAATAATAATAATAATAATAATAATAATAATAATAATAATAATAATAATAATAATAATAATAATAATAATAGTAATAATAATAATAATAATAATAATAATAATAATAATAATAATAATAATAATAATAATAATAATAATAATAATAATAATAATAATAATGCCTTTATTTCCACCACTTCACTTAATGATACTATATTTGAAATCATATCTATTCTTTATTTGAGTTATACTCATCCCATCTAATCGTTTCTCCTTTTCTCTTTTAAAATATCCTTATGACTAGATATGAAACCAGAGGGTGAAAGGTGGATCAAACACAATGGTTAAGAAGAAGGAATCGATAGAATTGGAGTAGTCAATGGAGGAGGAGCAATAAACATCAATGGTGAAGTAGCTAGAGTGGATAGTGATCAGTGGGAAAGCGTACGAAGGAGTGTTTCCATGTTTTAAAATAGATCAGGTTTTAGGGATTTCTATTATTGTGGGTAGGATAGGTTATAGAACTAGAAAGTGTAGAGCATATTTAAGCTTTACTATAGGGTAAGAATCTTAGCACAACCTATATGAGGAAAAAAGTTTAGGGGTGGGGTTTTCAGAGGTGGATAAGTTTTGTGTAAGTGATAATTTTTCTCAAAAATAGAGGGTTGATGATGCTAAGAAGGGCACAGTTAGGGCTACTATGTGGTTGATGGTGTTTTCTAGTTGCATGAATATTTAAAATCATTTTCATTCCTATGTGTATTTTTTCAAAGATTTTATTCTTAAGATTCATTATGTCCCTAATCCATGTTTGATCTCACAAAGATAGATTAAAAAAATAGAGCCCTTTTATCAAGGGAGTATGGTTAATGGATAGTCATAAGGAGAGACCATAATAGACTTCAAAAGAGAAGACTAATTTAGACATGGCCTATTTCAGAGATGTGTCATTGATCTTGTCTAGAAATCCTCTTGTATTGGAGATTAGAAATGAGGAGATTTATTGCATTAATTTGGAGAGAAGTAATAAGTCTCTGATAAAAAAAATGTTTGCAGAAGTGACCTTCAAGGGATGATCTTTTAAAATGGACCAAAACCACCTAGTCTTATATTAATGCTCCATCCTTAACGTTATTATCCAATTATTTATTTATGCTTTTGTTTCATTTCCTTAGTGACATGAACTTTATGTGAGAGAATGGGCCTTGGTTTTTAGGCAAATAGGAGGTGTTTCTATGTTCTTGGGGCCCCTTTTTAAATCCTTCTTCTATTGTCATTTCACAAGCTCTAGTTTGGGTAAGGTTTTATAATCTTCCCCTAGTTCTTCATGATCTTGGGCTTTTCATGCAATTGGTTGAGAATATTGGTGTTTTTAATAAAATTGATGAAGCCTTGAAGATATAGTAGAGTTATCTTAAGGTGGCTGTTTTATTAGATTTTTCCAAACCATTGCATCATTCCATCTAGATATTGACCTCCCATGGAGTTTGGAATCAATTTATTAATTTAAAAGGTTTACCCTTTAGATTTTTTAATTATAATCAGTTTGATAATAAAATTGCTTCATGTCTAGAGAAATGTTTTGATGGTGCTCATAGAACCATTCTGAATAAGTGGGTTACTAAGATTGGCTAGCCCAATCTAGATTTTGTTCATAGTTTGCATTTTCCTATAAAATCCTCTTTCTTTGAGGTTTTTTTATCTCTAGTTGTTTCTCAATAATTAAAAGACAATTCTCATAAAGTTGAGAATGCTAAAGCAACTCAAGGTGTGGTTGTTATGAGTGTAGGTTAGCCATCTAAAATAGTGGAAGAAGTGGTGGCTAAGTGCCTTGGTTCAAGATCCCAAACTAAAGAGCCTACGTTAGATAAAGGGTCTCAACAAAGTTAAGATTATGGTGAAGGTTTAGAGGAGAAATAAAAAGAGTTGGCATCTAGAGTTGTTTTACCTATTGTGTAATGTCCTTATGGATTGAAGAATCTAGGTTACAATAGAAAGGGGGAAAGATGAAGAAAGACTGAAGCAAAAAAGGCTGCAAATTGATGAAATGAATTCCATTGATGGAGGTAGGCAGTTGACAATGGAGTTTATTCTATCCAATAGGGGAAGGCACATTCTAACAACTATAGGTTGATTTGTTGATCAAAAAGTTTTTGGTAAAGTTTTGAAGGGGATTGTTGATTGGATTATTATGTTGTAATTTAAACTTTTTTATTTTTTTCATTTATAATGGGATTTAGTCGGTTATCTTTGCATTTGAACTTTATTTATCTTTGGATTCCTTGGATACTAAAGGTTTAATTCAGGTCTATAGTATCTTAACATTTAGATAATGAGCCTCTTGTTGTGTCCTGAAACTGGTTAAGGCTTCATATGAAAAGCTGGTATCTATCAAAAAACATTCTTTATGACGACAAAATGTTCATAAGTAATGATTACTACATTGTAATTAATGGTAATAGATATGTTGTTTTCAATAATGGTGTGATATGTAAAGTATACCATGTACTCAATCTTGGCATGAATTTTATTTATGTCTATAAAATTTATCAAAAATAAAATATGATTAAGTTTTATCTAGATAATTTTTATATGAAGGATATTCAAAATAAATTTTGAGTCATGGAAACAAGATCCTTATCGAAAAGAGGTGAAATCTTACTCAATAAATATTGTTTGTGAGAAGAATAATCAAAATCCATTTGTAAAAAATTGTAAAGTTGAGGAGAGTCAATTATTTCATGATAGGTTGGGCCCACTCATTTTAAAAATCAATTAGTTGATTTATTATTTAAACATGGTACACATGAGTCACTATATAATTTTGTAATGGGGATAAGGAAGAATGTGTTTTATGTAAGCATAATGGGAAAATTTTTATAAAGGAAAGGCTTGGAGAGCTACAAAACCACTTGGTTTCACACACACACACACACACACAGACACACACACACACACACACACACACACACACATTAGTCATATTTACTTGTTATGAGAGAGGTGATTGTTAAATTTAATTATGATAATACTTATTATGATGAATTTAATTCTTAAAAAAATATTTAGCTTTATAAAAGTTCATTCAATTAAAAAGATATATAGAAAATCAATTGGGAATTTAAAAAATGAATTAGGTCTAATACAGGTAGATAATGTGAAAGACATAATTTTAAATAAATTGCTATTAGTATTTTATTAAAGGGAAAAGGAAAAAAAATTGTCATACCCTATTTCAAGCATTCTCATTTGTAATGTATTTGATTACATATAAGTTTCATACCCAAATTTTCTCTTCATTTTAGTCACATAAATTTTGTCATGAATACTTTATAATGATATTTTGGACATGTTTTTACTTTGATAGTCTAGAGCACATAACATTAGATAATTTCACCTCATCACTCTATCCTAAATGCTTTTATAGACCTACTGATTTACAATTTATTATCTTACAACTACGTAAATGCTATGAATCACTAAAAAAATCTATGAACATCTATACATACATATTTGATCATTAATTTAAAACATTACCATTCAAGACAAAATTAACCAATATGGGTTAGTAGTGGTAGTCAGTCTTGACTCTTGTGGGTTAATCCTATCCTTCACCTCCACAATGATTAGTTTAAAAATGTTAACGATTTATTACAGGTTAGCCCATATATTTACACTAAGTAGCGTGAGGTTTTAACATTTTTATATGTTATAAAGGAAAACCTAAGTCACCTATTCTGTGACTTTTGTATTTTTTTATTGACTCACACATATATTATTTCCCTATTCTCTCTATATTTGATTCTAATAATTTGAAGTAGTCATTAGCAATGTAAACGTCCTATTTTAACCAATTTAAGTGAAGCATTATGAAGTATCCAAACCATTTATAGATTCATACATTTATAAAAAGGATCATAATTGGATTCAACAGTTTAAGTGGGATAACTATGTGGACTTGATATCTCTCTTCATAATATTATATATGTATGCAAATATCATTCATTAAGGGAGTTATTGGGTTCAACTCAATTCATTACATTCTTTTTTCCATATATTTAGTTACTGTAAGTCATACTAGGATTTCAACTTTGAAGAAGTTAATTTTAGGTCATTTGCGCACATCTCATGGTTAGATTTCTACACACAAAGACTCTTTAAGCTAACACAAGTGACTATGCCATAATTTTAATTTTTTCCACATAGAGGACAAGAACAATCCACTTATGTATGTGTTATAATTTGATATTATCCCCTTATGGTTGGTATTGACCTTGATCAATTATGGTCATAGTTTATGTTATATGCACATCACTCAATCTATTATGATATTAGTCTATAGGTAGGAAAAAATGTTTTCTTTTGTTTTTCATAGTTATCCACTTTCATTCATTCATTCATGATTCATATATTTTAATACTTTACTTTTATTCTGCTAATTATAAGTAATTTTAGAAATTTGTAATCTTTCTATTTAATTTATTTTAACTAAAGTTAATCACCAAATTAATTAAACATTATGATAAAACATTTATATTTGTTTAGTATTAATTTTTTTTTAAGTTATAGAGTTTTTATTTTTAAATAAGTAAATGATTGGTATGGGGTCTCTCACCTATTTATATTCTAATGTTTGAAATTAATCGCAACTTAAGCAAAAGAATATAGGAAAGTAATCTGAAGATGAAATAACATCTGATAATAATTGTCCAAATAAAAAAAAATCAGCTCTTTAACTAAGCTTAAAAACAAAGCATCAATTTATAAAACTAAAATAAGATAAGAGACTTAGAAAATTAAGATGAATGTGATACCACCATCTTAATATAGCTAACCAGAAGAAAATCAGGAAGTCAAAAAAACAAATGACCGACATGTAAAAAACAAACTGAAGCTAAGCAACAGTAAAACAACAATACCATAATTACAAATATTTAGAACCATGAGTTTTTTCACATCCATTTCCCATGCATCATTAGCTTTACAAAAGTAAGAAAAATGAATAAAAGCGTAAGGTAAGAAAAATGAATAAAAGCGTAAGGTGTGTTTTGTTCTTGTGAAATGTTGCACAACGAGACTTAGAAAACTAAGATGAATATGATACCACCATCTTAATATAGCTAACCAAAAGAAAATGAAGAAAAAAAAAAACAAATAACCGACTTTTAAAAAACAAGTAGAAGCTAAGCAATAGTCAAACAACAATACCATGATCACAAATATTTAGAACCCTGAGTTTTTTCACATCCATTTCCCATGGATCATTATCTTTACAAAAGTAAGGAAAATGAAGAAAAGTTGAAATGTTGCACAACAAAACCTTTTCACGATCTAATGGAAATTATAAATGATAAATTTTAGCAGAATCTCAAAGAAGATAAAAACGTTTTTTATAACCCACATATTTCCATATAGCTAAAATTTGAACATTAGTACCTTCCATCTCTAGAAAGAAGGGCTTCCAAAAAAATGAAACGGTAGGTAGAAGACGTTTCTTATATAAAATTTAATAAATTTTCTTTAAGAGATATTGATTACACTTTTGCCCCAAGCCATCTTATAATTAAATGAAATAAATACATTTCCAATAATCGGAATAAGTACTGAAGAATGAAGAGAGGGTGTGTTGATATACTTTGTTATTGGCTAATAAGTCTACAACCTAGTTGCATTCCATAAAGCAAAGTTGAAAATAAATAGAAGAGAAATGTTGTGATATCCCTTTGACCCCATAAAATAATTGAGGTAACTTCAAATTTGAAGTAAAACCCACATTTAAAATAATCAAATAATCTTCTCTACTTTTATTTGACTAAAACCTTTCCCCTGAAATATCTTTAACCACTCAAGGACATAATTTCAGCCTCATTATTTTTATCTTTTGGTGCATAATTTCAGCCTCATTATTTGCATCTTTCAGAATAATAAAGGAACCCTTCCCCCAATAAAAGCTCCCCAAAAGAATTTCAAAGAAAACAAGAAGCACCTACCAGGATTACCTCTCGATTCTCCATCAAAATTGATTTTGATCATATCATATCTCAATGCCATCCATCTAACATTTGAGTGGTTTGTATTCCTCACCTTAATCCCTAACCTCAATAAGGATAAAATTATCTTTGGCTAGGTTTTTTGAAATTTCAACCTCTTGTAGATTTAATATATTTCTATTTATATTAATAAAAAGTGGAACACTATCGGATATTACAATTTTAATCTTTGCCCAACATCTCTCTAAATCTACTTCTTTATCCTCAACTATCCTTCTAATTCTCTTTTTGGAAATGTGTGAAATAGCATTTGTTAGAGTCGCCTGCCAAAGAGGTGTAAGAGGTTTTAAACCTTGCGGCCATGATAAAAAAACGTTTCTCTAATGGTATGTGGGAAGATCCATGAAATATGAAGTCTTGAAAGAATAAAAGAGTAAATTTTTGAAGCACAAGAACAATGTAATAGAAGATGTTACACTGATTCCCTTACTCTTTTTACACAAAACACAGATTGAAGGTGCAAAGGAACCAATCTATTGTAATCTATATTATGTAATAATATTTTCTAAGCAAGCCAACCATGTAAAATAATTATCTTTATGTGTACCACTATTATTCCAAAATAATGTAACTAGGCAGTCTTGTTCCATAGCTACTTTCATAACCATCACCTTATAAGCAAATTTGACACGTGTATCTCAAATAATTATTTTGATTTATTACACCATAAATTCAAGAAGTTAATATCTTAGATGATAATATGTTTTAATCGTTTAGCACTTTAACATTCCCCAAATATTTATAGACCCTAATACATTCTTTCAAAGTGTTTGATCTTATATTTCCCATCGAAGACAATTTGTCGATTAGTCATTCCTTGCATCTCACCAAAACTTTGTTGATTATTAATTTAATACATCCCATGTCAAATAATTTTAAATTATCTTCCTAGAATTCAAAATAAAATTCCAAATGTGAGATCAAGAAAGTGTATTTCCAAGGTGAAAACTCTCTGACGCAGGTCAGAATATAAATATTTTCCTTGAACTAAATGAATCCAAGGATTTGGGACTTAGACATATATTATTAGAGCCAACTTACCTATTAAATCCAAGATTCAAACATGTAGATCCTTTAATCATGCTCCTCCTGCCTCCTTAGATAAAAAATATTTCCCATTTAGTATGAAAAAAAATATGTTTCTGCTCGTTACAATGCCACAAAAAACATCTCATGACTTTATTCATTCGTAAAATTACACCAACGAGAACCTGAAGAAATAAACAAGAAAAATTAAGAATTCCCTGAAATGCTGTAATAATTATAACTTTCCTCCCATTGTTCTATTTATTTTTGCAAATTATCAATTAAATTTTGACGTATTGAAAAAATTGTAAATGGTGGAAACTCCAAATAATTACTAGGTAGATTTCCAATGTGAATACATATCACATAAAATTATATGATGTCTTTATCATGGAAAATTAGTATAAAAAATATGTGATATGTAGATTAATTCTTTAAACTAATGTAGCTTCATATAAAATAAAAATTCTCTTAAGAATCTTTGCCTCTAATTTCAGATCACATTTCAGACACCCCAATAAAAAAAATATCATCCACAAATTTTAAATGTGTATTTGAGGAATCCCCTTAGTATGATTTAAATCCTTGGATTTTATTGGTATGTCTTAACATTAAAAATATATATTTTTAAATCTTCCACCAAAATGATGAACAAATAAGGAGAAAGAGGATCCCAATTTATAATACCTCTCAAACTTTAAAATTAATATAATAATTAAAAAAAAACATTGGTCAATATCGGAGTGGATGCCAAGATATATGAATCAAGAAAATGCACATGTTTTTGATAGGGACAATTCAAAAATGTACACAACACAATAGATGCAATAAAATGAAATCACAAATACAAGAATATTGCATAAACAAAATAAGAGAAAAATTAAACTTTCATTGAATAATAGCTCACCAAGAGAGATGCACATATAAGAGTACATGAGTAACTCTTTCCAAGAAAGGTGGTCAGAGATCCAATAGAAGAAAAGTAACTCCCATACCTGAAATAGTCAATCAAAGGAGTTAATTTCTATTCATATGGTCAAAATGCAACTCTAAGTACACCTAATCAAGCTTATCCACGAAATTAGAAAAAACTTCAAATAAGGGGAAATGCCAATAATAATTAAATATGAGAAAAAAAAAAACCACTACTCTAGTAACCCCCATAAGCACAACTTAGGTGGATAGTGTATAAAAAGATAAACATGTCCTGACAACTAGGCCTGATCAGGTACTCAATACAAAGCAATCTCTTATAAAGTAGTGAAAATGAGAAAACCCATAGATAAAACTCACCCCTAAAAGAGAGACATAGAAGAAGTGAAGAGGTTAGAATCACATCCCCCTTAAAGATGATGTTGCTTCTAATGTAGACCGTACCCTAAGAAGATTTCATAGATGAATAAACTTACTCTTATTGAAGGGTTTATTATAGATATCTACAACCTCCTTTGAAGACTAGCAAAATCTCAAGTCAGTGCCCTAGTCATGAATAAGCTCCCAAATAAAATGCATATGCATATCAATGTATTTGCTTCACTGGTGTTGAACCAAATTCCTACATATCTATATGGTACTCTAGTTATCACAATAGGTGACGGTAGATTACCTAAAAAAAAAGCCAAACTTAGATAGAATCACTTGAATCCAAATAAACATTGTAGATGCATTAATAGTTGCCTTGTACTTTGCCTTTATAGATGACATATAAATAGAATTTTGATTTTTATTAGACCAACTAATGGGATAAGATTCCAAAGAAATGTTATAACCTGAAGTGGACTTGTGATTTTGAGTATCGTCAACCAAATCTGAATCTGTAAAACTATGTCAACTTCTGTGTTAAATCTGTACTAAATTCCAAATCTATAAGTTCCCTAAATGTAGTATAAGATATTCTTAGTTTCTTCTAGTGCAACTCATGGGGTCCCTAGATGAATATAGAGACAAGTCCAATTGTATATGAAATATCAGACCTATTATGAGTCAAATAAATAAGGCTACCAATAAGCTGTTGATACCGAGTGACATCAACCAAAGGTGTACAATAGTTAGCTTCAAGTTTGAAACCTAATAGAAAGGGAGTTAAAGATGGATTACAATTATCCATGTGAAATTGAGCCAAAATATCAATAGCATACTTGAGTTTTTCAAGTGAAATCTCTGAATCATAATATGAAATCTCAATGTCAAGGAAGTAGTGTAAAAGACCCAAGTCAGTCATGTCAAATCTATCCTATAAATTTATCTTCACCACCATAATAGCTGATGATGAACTCATAGTGATCAAAATATCATCGACATAAATACCAATGTTAGTAAAAAAACATCCTATTGTAAAATTATATGTTAGGGTTTGAATGACACTTGGTGAAACCTGAAGTAAGGAAGAAAGAATCCCATCTTGGCTTACCAAGCTCGAGGGGCCTATTTGACGCCACAAATGGATTTTATAATTTTACAAATTAAGGATGAGTCCTAAACAAACCCATGTGACTACTCTATGTAGAACTCCCCCTCAAGGTCTTCATGAAGAAAATATCTCTTCACATGCATCTAGTGCACATCCCAACCATGTGCTATGGCTATAGCTAGTATGATTCAAACTAGAGTCATCTTTCTAATAGGTGCAAAGGTATCTAAATAGTCAATGTTAGCTACCTATGAAAAACACTTAGTGACCAATGGTGACTAAACATATCAATCGATGCATCTCCTAAAAACTTGGTCAAATATATCTCCCTGCATTGAACCATCTTTCTTCCCTTAGGAAGTGAAGTCAAATCCTATGTGTGATTTTTGATCAAGGAAAAATATTATTCTTACATATCAGTACCCCACTCAAATATGCCTGAAGCCTCTCAGAATGTCTATGGATCCAAAAATGAATTAAATAAATCATGTGGATCACTTTGATAATCTGCTAAATTCCCTACCCAAGTGCTTGTACTCTAAAGTGTCTATGTGGCCAAAGGGGCCTGGATGTGGGTGAGTCAGGTGCTAACTCCTCATCATCTAAAACATGATTATAGGTGGATGTAGAAGACTCCCCATTACATCCATCACTATCATAGCTATGAAAATAAGAACCTAGCATGGGAACCTACTCTGGATGATCTAAATCAGATGAAGAATAATCAAGTCTGAGTAAATCAAATGAAAGAGAAGTGACAAGTGTTGAGCTTGTGTGACTCTCTTAAAATTGAACACTTCTCTCTATGAACAAATCATGTATGGTTAGATGTAAAAGGAAATACACTTTAACACCGTATAGATAACCTATGAAGATTCAAGGCTTGTACTAAGGTTTCATATCTTTTTGTATCTTTTTTGGTATGCATGCCATAGCTAGAGATCTAAAAACCCTAAGGTGATTAACATTAGGTTTCCTTCCATGCCAAGATTCAAAGTGTGTTATACCTTTCAAATATTTTTGAGGAACCCTCTTCTAAATATAAAAAGTATAATTAATGGCTTTGGCCCACTACTGAGGTGTCAAGGACATAGATTGAATCATACATCTAGACATCTCATTTAGGGACCTATTCAAGATGCATTCAACAACTTTGTTATGTGAAGGATTGTAAGTAACTATCCACTTCAAGTCAATCCTCTCTATGGTACAAAACTACTCAAATCTATTGCTGACATATTCACCTCTATTATCATTTTGAATAACCTTGATGGATTTCTCAAATTATTTTTTCAACAAGACCCTTAATATTTTAAAAATATTTAAACACTTCAAATTTTTTATTAAGAAATTAGACCCATTTATATCTCAGTACATCATCAATTAAAGTGAGAATGTACATACCCCTTGTAAAATATAAATTGGGAAAAGGCCTAGATACATCACCATGTACTAAATCCAATGCTTGTGAATCCCTTCAAGCTTTACTTTTATCAAATTTTGCTTAGGGATGCTTTCTAAGAGATTACCCCTAAAAAATTCCCTTAGAGAATTGGACTCAAGATAAGCCTATGACCATGTCATTTTTGCTAAGTTGTTCAAGGTAGCAGTAGTTAAGGTTACCAAATCAATCATGCCATAATTTTTTAATTCCATTTGAATGAGTCAATAATGCTATCAGAGAATAATCAGGTGAAAAATGTGAGGTGTATAACCTATCTTGGTGATCTACCCTACCCACTTCCACTGTATTATCGCTATGTAATTCCATGATGATAATCAATTTGATAAAAACATAACTCTCATACCTTCACTGATGTGAATGATTTGATACACTAATATGAGATTAGTTGAATGAAAAGGGATACTTAGAACATTAGTGAATTTTCATCGTTCAATTTCAATATACCCTGTTCCTATAATAGGTATAGTCATCATCCAAACTAATAGAAGACATGTTACAAGGTTCTAAAGAATAAATTTTGACTAGTGAAGAGCCCATATGGTGAGAAACACCTGAGTCAATGACACTTTCTTTATAAATATTTTCAAATATATATATATATATATATATATATATATATATATATATATATATATATATATATATATATATATATATATATATATATATATATATATATATATATCCACTAAAAATTCCAAACATGACCAATTTTCTTATGCACTACTTATGTATTAATTTAAAAATGTAGCCTATTTACCCTTGTTTTAAATCAATATATTAAAAAAGGAATTTAAAATGCTAATAACATTAAGTTAAACTTGAATAGACTTAGCTTGTTTTAGAATAAAATTTCAAGACAGTGAAATAGTATGAGTCTTTTGAGATGCTTCTTGGTTTTGGTATAGAGGCTGCATGGACTAGTAGTTTAGATTGGTCAAAAATTATATTAGTCTCAATAGGTGAAAATGTTATTTATGTGCCATATGGAAGAAATACAAAATTAGGGTTGAACATGTAGAACCAATTGAGGTTGAACACAGGTCAATATTGAACCAAAAAGACCAGACCTAAGGTTGTATGGATGGTTATAATTTTTTGTAAAAAATTCACCAAGGCAAATCAAACACATATTCAAAAAGAAACCACACAAACTATGCTAATGGTTTCCAATGAACTAGTTCTGCAAAAAATATGACTCAATTGAAATTGGAAAAACTTCCACAATTGGATTGTGAAAACTAGCTTTTATTTATAAATAAAAATATAAAGATTTTAAATAAACTAACAATAATAGAAAAACTAGACAATCGAATACCAAAGTGGCTCTGATACCATATATGAGTGGATGCCAAGACCTCTAAATCAAGCAAATGCATAGATTTTTTATAGGCATAAGTCAATCATATACATAACACAATTGTTGCAAAAAAATGAAATCATAAATATAAAAATACTACATAAATATGATAAGAGCAAAACCAATGTTTCATTGAACAATATCTCACCAAGAGAGATGTACATATAGGAGTACATGAGTAACTCATTTCCAGAATGTTGGTCAGAGAGCCAATAATAGAAGAGTAACGTTCATACCCAAAATAGCTGGTCAGAAGAGTTACTTCCTATTCATCTGATCAAAATGTAACTCCAAATACATCTATGCAAGCTTATTCATGAAAATAGGGAATCTCCAAATAAAAGAAAAAATATCATAATAAATAAATATAAGAACTAAAACTACCCCTATTCTAACAAATAAACATTAATTAAGACAAAAAATAAATCTCCGATCACACAATTTAATAACAATATAATCCAATTGTGTGAAAACCTAAAAGTATCCAACACTCTTCTAAAAAAATTCCAATTTACACTACCATAAACCTTATCAATATCTAGTTTGAACAACAATCCAAATTTACCTTCAGCTTTATGTCACAAGGAGTTTTAATTGAGATTATTTGCTTCTATTATGATGCTAGTGTTATGTCGATATGTTTTCTTGATGACATTTTAATTATGTGTCTAGAGATTTTTTATGTGAGTTTTTGGCATCTAAGAGATAGATATTTTATCTTTAATTTATACACACATTGATTATAGTCATTATGATTAGTTTGATATAATAATATTTCTATACTTCATATTAATTTTTTTGATTATACTTGGCATTATTTTGATTGGATTAAAATTTTTATTCTATTTATCTTCATCTCTATTTTATGTGATATTATTCAAGATGTATTCATATTGAAAATTTGAATATAATGATGATTAGTCATGAGAATAATTGGATGTGCTCTGAATATCTTACATGGTTATTATTAATTTTTTCATGGATGTGGAATAATATTAGGAACAGTGTTTATATGTTATATAAATCTTTAGGGACTAACCATGTGATTTTTTTTTGTCGAATTTGCATGATTGAAATAACTTGCCATATTATATTACAATGTTATATCTACATGTGTTATTTTTTACCACATGATTGATACTCACATTATGTGTACTACAATTATGCCACGGTGTAAATTATGAAAAGAGGGATGCATCAATTCTAATATTACAAATAGAATAATGGTAGTCATGGGACCATTTCTAACTCTCCTCCATTATTATTATAATATAAACAGTTGAATGTAATATGATTTTGGATGGCAATGTATTACAAGCAAAATCCCTTCCTTTATTTTTCTCTAAAAATAAATATGCATATAATCAATACTTCAAATAAGAAATTTCCTCCATGTAGATGATTTTTCAATGAGATTATCTTCTGTTTTATAAAATAACGAATGGAGAAAATAGTGAATGGATTCATAAGTAACACAAATATTTCTTCTAGCTGATGATTTTCCTACAATGACTTGTATTTCATATTTAATTTTATTGAATAGCTAAGGGAGTCACAACTAAAAATGATGTCACCTCTAGTAAAGGATTTTCCTACTATGAGGTATATATATATATATATTTTAGTTGATAATTAAAGAATGGAGTCACAAGTAAAATATATGTTTCTTCTAACACAAGGTTTTACAACTATGAGTTGTATTTCTCTCTCGTTATTTTTCTTTTCTTTTTTCTTTTTTTGTCTTTTTAAAATTTTTTTTGTAGAAGAGAGTTTTCCTAATATGAGTTGTGTTTCCAGATTTCACAATAATGTTAGAGATCTTAATAGATATTTTCATATTATTTATTTATTATTCACACATAGTAGATCATGTGATAATGGTGGAGCTTATAAATTAGTATGAAAATATTGTAGATACATTGATTCATTAATTTATTGTAATTTATTTTGTGTGCATATTTTGATGGGTGAGATGATTATGTAGATGAAAATATTCAAAAATTCATGGTATGAAAATATTGTAGATACATTGATTCATTAATTTATTGTAATTTATCTTGCGTGCATGTTTTGATGGGTGAGATAATTGTACAGATGAAAAATTTTCAAAAATATAAATGGGAAAATGAGTTTTACCATTGTCCCAGAGATCTCACCTATCTTGAACATGTCAAGGGACTTGTTACAATGTATATGTCATTAATCACTTAGGTGTACCTTGACCTCATAAAGCTTCATGTTTCATAAAATTCCCATTGATATATTAAACCTTGTAGCGGTGCTCACCTTAATTTAAATAATCCTTTCATTATTATTCCATACGAATTCTAACATTGGTAAAACTCTTTTTATATAATCACCTTTTTATAATTCTCAAGAAGACAAAGTTTAACAATTTCAAAAAAACAAATCTTACCTTTTCATTGGCTAGATGATATGCATTATTAATATTTGAACCTTTGATAGATTTTAGAAGTGCAAAGAAACCAATCGATGATCTTATATACGCATGTTTTAGGGAGATGTGGAGTTAAAGTCTAGGGTGGGCACTTACCTGTCTATGAGAGGTTCGAATGTGCAATAATTTTATCTCCTGTTATGTATAAATTCTGCAAGCATTTTTCTATTTTATTCAAAGTACATAAATTTTTTAAAATATTGGGAGAAAAGTTGTAAAAGGAATAAGGAAGTCTAGAAATTTATGACCTTGCTAGAGTTGAGGTAGTTTTTTTTTACGTTTGTTACATGTAAATTTACATAAAATTGTAAGAATATGTGTATATTTTTCTGTATTGGTTATAATTGGTGAAAAAAGAAAGAGTTTCTTTCAAAATATTATGATGGAGAATTTATTTGTGTTTTTCCTCCAATCAGAATCATACCCAGGAAAAGTAAATGTCTTTATTTATATACATGGTACTCTGCTAGACGTGTGGCATTTTGTATTTTACTTTATCTTCTTCCTACTTTTTCATAAAAAATTGAAAGTCATACAAAGTCAGGTAGATTGTAAATATACATTTTTTAAAAATTGAAGATTTGTTTTATTAAATCCTTCATCTCTATGAATACAAATCTATGATTACATGTTTTTATATTTGAGGTCACCTATTGGGCTTGGGAGTTGACGAGGGACAAATATTTGATGACATTATATGGTTAGGAGTCGAGCACCACATTTTATGTCTGTTGAGTTGTTAGATGGAAGAAAGTACTTTATTCGTGAGTGCTTGTTGGATAAGATAAATAATTTTAATATTTTAATTTATTAAATAAATGAAAAAACATAATTCATGAATGATTTTTTTGATAATGTAAATAATTTTATTACATTTTCTTATTATGTAGAAAAAAAACTTAACATGTACTTTTTATTTAAAAAAAAATTGTATTATGTAACTAAAAGAAATCATATATTCTTATTTAACAATAAAAAATTAATTTATATAATAGTTAGATAAATGTCTTGCTTTAATGTATTTGGCTTAAATTTTGAATGTATATAAAAAAAGGTTGATGAGTTAATTTATGAGATTAATGGTTCATTGTATCAATTTTTTATTTTTTTTAAAGATATTTAATATGCAAAGTTAAATAAATAGAGTTAGGATTATTTTAAAGATGATTTTGATAGATTGGATGTTTTTTAATTACTTAAAATTTATAATCAATAAATTATAATCCAAAATATGAATAAGATGTTAATATTTATATAATTCTAGACAACTTTAATTTTATCAATAAAAATAAATAAAATATATTTTTTATTATAATAATAAATAATAGTGAACATATCTAATCAATTCATTATTAATATTTGAAAACTTTAATTTTATTAAAATAATAATAAATCAAAATTATTTGTTAAGATAAAGAGTTATAATTCAATGGATATAAGTATTTATAAAATATATTGTTACACAATCCATTAAAATATAAATAAGAAAAGATAACCCAAAAAAAATAAATTTTAATTGTATTGTTCAATGTTTTATACTAAATCTAAATTTTTTATCAAATACTAAAAATTTATTAAAATTTAAGATTTTTATCCCTCACTTAGAATTTCAATTTTATGACTGTTAAAAATTCACTGTGAATTGGCAGCGTAGTTTGACATGAAATAAGAACAGTCAAAACTCTCCACTATATTGAAATCTCATTATATCAACACAAGATAATGGTGGTTCTTGGTGGCCTACCTTTTAAGAGAGAGACAATCTTTAAATTAGAAAAAGTAAGAAAAAAATAATTTAAATAAAAAAATAAAAAAATAAAATAAAAATAAAATATCACTGTGGATGGTGGACTTTTCACAGTTTAGATCACTACATTGCAACCTCTCTGAAGATATACAATTAGATTATGCAATTCAGTGGAAAGCATTCGTTGCATGTTGCTCCGTAATTGTGAGAATAAATTTTCACCATAGATTGCACACATATTTCAACGATGGTTCCTCACGTTATGACAGGAGCAATTTAATTTTGTCTCGTCTGAAACTCAATAATTTATTTTGGCTTTGACTCGATATAGACTGCGTTGTTTCGATGGGTCCTCATATCCGACTGGTGACTGATAAGAACTAATTCATGCCTAGTGGCAACGTTTTTTAACAAAAGTAGGAAAGATCATAAGCATTTCTTATATGCTTTTTCTAAGATGAATTGGAAGAAATTGACATGATACCAACCCATGTACTGACCATTGCTTTTATCCACTTGCATCTGTACATAGGCCCATGTTTGTAATGCAAAGATATACACTATTTGAAGAGGACAAGCGATAAGTGGGAATCTTCATGTCAAACTTTTTCAATCTGATATAATAGTTAAAGGACTTGGGATCATCCGTGGATAAGAGTTTGGAACTATATGCATTGTAAACAAATTATAACCAATATTTGTTTCCACACATTAAAAGTACGATTAAAAAGCTTCTAACAAGTTGCTAATCACCTAGATATCTAGATTGAGAAATCGAAGTGAATCACAACAGTACGAGGCGGCCAGCGGTTGGCTTAACGCTAAGATGCTAAGAATTCTACTGTCTCCTCCTTTCTCTTGAGGTAAAAATGAATTGATCGCACTGCTATTTTTTTAACGTTAATATGCTTAGGTTTCTACAGTGCCATCCACTACTATTCCATCCTCTACTATTCCAAGTAATTTTTTTTCAAATTTGATCTGCTTATGACCTTGGGCATTTCTATTGACAATGCGCTCCACCACCAATCTCAAGCTCAATCTTATGTAATTATATACAATATTGTTTGAATGTAGAGCTACACATTATACTTACTCCAAACAAACCGCTATAGCCATTGCGATACTACATTTACCGGAAAGCAACACCGTACAATATCCTGCCATGAACGATTTCGTTTAGATTTTAAAAACTCAAAAATATAAAATATAAAATCCTTTATAATTATTGCAGAGTATCAACAAAATGATTTAAAGAGATATTTTAGAAAATTTTGAACTTGCATTTCTTAGAAACGGATTAGAAAATTTAAAACAAATTGAACTAGAAGTTGTAAACGCAGACTCCGCAACCATTTAGAGCATCCAGCCAGCCTGTGCAATGCGGCGTCTCTATCTCACATCATTATGTAGAAAGTGTTGGTTGAAAGATGCACTCTAATGCGTACATTTTAAAAGATTGCAAACCTCCATTTCGAATAAATGAGATATGTAAAATACTAGCTTTATACTTACCATAACACCCAGCCTATTGTCATCTTAGCTTAGATATATGGTTAAATATTAATTGAGGTTGGAACAACTGATATGCTATCTATTCACGATTGTTATTATATTTTATATTGTATATCCTTTACTAATATTATATTGTATTATAGAATAAAATATATTTATTATTGTTGTATAATTTGATTAATATGATTTTATTTGCCTCTCTTCATATCATAGAGGTATTGTGATGAGATTAATGCATTAGTACTAGATAGGTGTTTTTGAATTTAGGTTCTAATTTTATAAACCAATTATGAAATGGGTTGGTTGGGTTTGAAATTAGTCCATTAAAGTGTTATCTAAGTTGACACGATGAGAGCCTGAGATTCAACAAAAAATAATTGCATTAATTGTAGATCCTTACAGTAGATTGGGAATAAGGTTCATTTTATGTGAAACAAAATGTGAGGCATGTTGGATGCCTCGATACTTATCACATTATGCATATTTGGAAGAAACATAAGGTGATATGCAAGTTTATGAGGACTTTTGCCCATGTGTACATGAAGAGAAAATAAAATAAGATGATAGGCTAAAATCCTTCATTGTCATTAGAGCAAGTCATATCTATGAATTATAATTGCAATCCAAACTATTGCCACCAACAAAGAAACAACGACAATAAAATCCATGATGGTTGGCTAAGGACTAATTATCAACTAGACCATTAGTCACAACCAACCGAGAATTTCAACCATTCCTCAACAAAGAAGATGAAGTAACTTCTAACTATCTTCTTTGTAACCAAGATAAATTATAACTACCCATGTAATATTCTTATATAAAGATGTAACATATGCATCAAGCCAAGGATTGATTCCATACACAATCATAACATAGATAACATGCTCTAGATATTTACTCTATAACACACACAAACACACAACATAACACATTGTACCATTTTCTCTATTCTTTCACATTCAATAGAAACTACATTTCTTTTAAGCATAAGACTTCTGCTACATTGCATGTGTATTGATTATTATATATGAATTGACATATATGTCGATTAACTCTATAGAACCTAACAAGGTTTCTCCCCACACACTTTGTCCAGGGGCTCATGGTGTAGATCATTCACTCCCCTCTTCCATAAAAATATAGGATGTTTCCCCCTAAGTCTTTAGAAGATGCCTTAGATCAAGAAAAAAGGAAAGACTTTCTTATGAGATAATTTAAATAATCTAATAAAGTATCCTCAACTAATGTCATTAATACCACTTCATCTTTGATTAAGCCTTCCTCAAAGCCTAATGGGCTAACTTGTAAACCAAAAAATTAAACCCCTACCCACCCTCCCTTGAGTCTCCATGAACTCAAGAAAAAGATGCCACCTTCTAAATCCATGAGCTTTGACTCTTTCAAACCTTCTCAAAAGTGGTTCAATCCTGAGAAGTTTTATTGATGGCATGTTATGATCGGCCATTCTTATGATAATTTTCATGATTTATAATGATTTATTTTGCCTCCTTGATTTGTCTAAATTTAAATCTTGATACTCTTAGTCAACAACATTATGAAAACTATATTAACATCTAATAAGCCCAATCTAATGAATCAAAATCACATCAACATCAACTACCTAATGATCAATGTTAATAGCCTTCTAATACCATATCATCAGCTAATGTTATCTAATGCATAATTGATATTTATTCCTACAAATATAAGAAAAATATAACTAACACGAACAACTTCAAATGGGTATTTATGATCATCAAATGTCAACCTCTTAGATCAGACAATTCTAAGGAGCACCTAGTTCAAATCCCTACTCCAAATCCAAAAGTAAATGGTCCTCGTTTATCTTATATGCCTCTTAACGCCTCTCTTAGACATCTTATGTGAATTTAAATATACTAAAAATACAACATACCAACTAACATTGGAACTATTAGAACACATTTACAAAGAGGTATTTTAGCATTAGTTTACAAAGTGTGGATTGACATGAAGGACCTGAATTTCTCAACTGTAGTAGAGAAACATAAATATTATACTTGACAGTGGGTTAAAGATGTGAGTAAAAAAAAAACACAAGTCAAAATTTCCTAAAACTTCATCTCAATAATGACTAATTATTAAGTTTATTTACGAGTATCCATTACATGATGTAAATAGATAGCATTAACAAATCTAAAACTTTATCTACTTATTTATTTTTGTTTTAAGAAATCCAATAGAGTTATAAGGGTCCAATTCACATTTCATTTCATACTTCATTGTCCATATAATTGATAGGGTATTTTGTATATATATACCCATGTGTTTATGTCTTGAAACATTCATCTCGCAAGAGTGATCAACACTTATAATTATTCCATCATCATTTTTTTTACTAATCTTTCCATTCCTAATATGATCAACCTTTACATGGAAACTAAACTTATTTTTTAAGAAGTTGGCCTTATAATGTACAACTACAAACAACTCTTCTAATCTCTCAAACTCCTAGAATCACTCAAATAATATCTTATATATGTATACAAATATTAATAATATTATCATTTGTCACAAATATTTACAAAGACAAACATATTGACTTATTCATGTAAGCACTAACACAATATTTCTATAAAATTATGCCTATTAGTGCAAACATGGGAGTAAATCATATCCAACCAAAAATTATCTGTGAAAACTTTACTCATATCAAGTACAAATCCATCAAATTATATCTTAACATTTGTGAAGATGTATTTACCAATTCAAATTACTTTTTTCCTAGACAATTTTCACAATCTTAAGTTTTTAATTACTAAGAATCACAAACTCTCAAAACTATCTAGACAATAATACATACTAATTTTATCTTGAAATCCCTATCGACTTCAAAATAATGATCTTCTTGAAAATATGAGTCTTTCACAAATAACATAGTAATAGTTATTTAGCATACCATATAAAACAAAATGCAAACAAATATGTTATTACTTTACAATGTGGTCTCATTGCTAGTGGCTAATTAATGAATCAAAAAACTATCAAGACAATAAAATTATCAATAAGCCATGATATGAATCAATACTCAAAATTTATTCGCATTTATTTTATTTTATTTAATTAAAACCCAAACCATGCTTAAGTAAGACCCAACTCAAAATAAGAGTTGACATGCAAAAATTCAAAAAAATAAACATAAATTTTTAGCAGCTACTATTTTTAGTAAGTTTTACTTGGAAGCACACATAGATCTAAAAATACCCTAAAATAATTTAAACACTAAAATTATCCTACTACACTAATTTCAACCAAAGTTCATGACTGGACATAAAAATATACAATTTTTAAGAATAGAAAAATCCTAAAAAAGTTAGTAAACTACAATTTCAGAGCCTCAAATGATGTTTGGCCTCTAAAAAATATCCAAAACACCTCTAAGAAAAAATCATGGTTTATGGAATAAATTTTTTTTATAGAAAATAATTTTTCCATGTGGAAGAGCTCAAACAGAACTACAAGTCAAAAATTATAGCCCCCAAATGTTTGGCCTAGTTTTTTGGCATCATTCTCCAGTAGTTGAAAACAAATTAGCTTCTGCGAGTTTCCCTAATTGTACCACTATGATTTTTATTTATCAAAATTATTTATCTCCCATTATGTAATCCAAGTGTTATCTTCTTTTTGTAATCCATCCCACTGTACCAAATACTTGTTATAATTCCCTTGCCTTGTGCTCATTGTCTTCATATCCAAAACCTGCACTATCTTTTCTTTCTTTGAAACTGAGTGCTTCCAATTTACTTGATTATCTTCATTACTATCACCATATTCTACATGGAATTCATATAAATATGAAACATTAAATATTGAAGAGATATCAAAATCATGTTGTAAATTAACCTCATAAGCATTGTCATTGATTTTCTTCACAATACTGCATGGACCAATTTTCTTGTACTTTAACTTGTTGTATGTGTGTTTTGGAAATATTTATTTCCTCAAGTAAACCATTACCAACTCTCCTTCCTCAAATACCTTGGATTTTCTCCTAACATTTTTTTATGTTTTATATTTCTCATTACTTTTCTATAACTTTATTCCTACTCTTTCTTGCAACTATTGTATATGCTCTACAAATGCTTCTACATCATCACTAACTTGATATGCAATTGGTAATTTTACCAAATCTAAAATACCTATAAAATTTGTGCCATAAATAGTTTAAAATTATGATTTTCTTATTAATCTATTCGCCAAACTATTATATGCAAATTCAGCGTGTGATAACGCCAAGTCTCATTGCTTGGGCTTCTCTCCCACTATGCATCTCATTAAAAAATTTAATCTCCAATTAACAAATTATATCTATCCATTTTTTTTTTTTAAGTGATATGCACTAATGAATCATAGCTTAGTAACCATATTCTTCCATAAATTCCTTCTAAAATGTCTTAGAAATTTCATGTCCATATCTGAAGTAATACTTTTTGGAACACCATGCACTCTCACAATGTCCTTAAAAAATATTTCTACAATTCTAGTGGCATTATTGGGTTTCTTACATGCAATGAAATGAACCATTTTACAAAATTTGTGTAAAACAACAAAGATTGAATCATTTCCACTTTATTGTATTTGGTAATCCTAATGCAAAATCTATACTCAAATCTATCTATGGTCCTCTTAGAACCAGTAATGACATGTATAGTCCATTATTTTGTGCATGTATTTTAGCCACCTAACATATCCTACACCTAGAAACATACCTTGTCACATCTCTCTTCATCTTGGGACAAAAATATTTTTCCTCCACTAAATATATTGTCTTTGTCTTACCAAAATATCTAGCCAAATTACAACTATGTAATTCTCTTATTTTATAGTCTCATAGAGACCAAACTGGAATACATAATTGTTTTCCTTTGAAGAGATAATCTTCTTGTATAAGATATTCATCATGAATAGTATTTGTCCCACCTATTAATGGATTTTTGTACTCCTCAACTACCTTTCTAAAATATGGATTAGTATCATATATTTTTTTAATAGATTCAAATCTGACAAACTCACTCACCATAGTAGTTAGTAGTGATACTCTCTTGCTCAATGCTTTGGCTATCTAATTTTGTTTTCCTAATTTATGTTTCAACACAAAAGTACACCTGTGTAAGAAAGAAACCCATTTTGCATACCTACTATTCAACTTATTTTGTGTATTCATATACTTCAAACCCTCATGATTTGTAAATATGATCAACTCTTTAGGGACTAGGTAATGCCTCTAATATCTTAATCCTTGTATAATTTCATAAATTTCAACATCATAAGTACAATAATTTATTCTTATCTCATTCAATTTCTCATTGAAATATGCTATTGGCTTGCCTTCTTGACTCAACACTATACCAATTCTCACAAATGAAGCATCAAAAATAACCTCAAACACTTTTTTAAGATCTGATAATTCTACAATTGGTTTTTCTATAATCTTCTTCCTTAAAAATTCAAAGATTTATATCTTTGATTTAGTCCATCCAAATTCTTTCCCTCTCATGTAATCTATTATTGGTGCCACAATAATACTAAAATTTTTAATATTTTTTTTGTAAAATTTCTATAAACCATGGAAAATTCTCATCTCTATAATGCTTTTTGGAATAGTCCAATCAACATTTGCCTTTATCTTTTCTTCATCCATTCTCACCTTATTTTTTGAAACTATAAATCCCAAAAATACCAAACTATTCTGCATAAACCTACACTTCCTCAAATTTGCATACAACTTCTCCTTTCTTAACAAATCCAATACCATTATCAAATGTTATAAGTGTTCTTTATTAGTCATATTGAACATCAAAATATCATCAAAATAAAAAACCATAAACTTTTCAATGTACTTTCATAGTATTGTATTCATCATATTTATAAATATGCTAGGTGCATTAAATAATCTGAAGGACATCACTATCCACTCATATAAGCCATCCCTAATCTTGAATGAAATTTTCCACTCATCTCTTTCAGGAATTAAAATATGATATTAAACACTCCTTAGATCAATCTTTGTAAAATATTTTACTCCTGCAAGCACATCCATCACATCATTTGAATGAGGTATAGGAAATCAATATTTGATTGTAATTTTATTAATAGCTCTACTATCTACACACATTCTCCATCCTCCATATTTATTTGGAGTTAGCAGTGTTAGTGTTGCACATCAACTCATACTCTCCATTATAATCTTTTTTATTAATAATTTAGTAACATGTTTATTTAATTTTACATGGTTTATTAGACTCATCATATAAGCTACATTATTGGGTAGAGCTGATCCTAAAATCAAATCAATGTGATGCTAAAATCTCTCTTGAGTGGTAAACCATCTGGTAACATATCATGCATAACATTTGCATATTATTTCAACACTCTTGCTGCTTCTGTTATTATTTGTACCATTTCTATGTCTTCATTATTTTCTATTAATACATAGTAAAAACCTACTACCTACATATCTTAGATAAATTCTTTAGTAGAGAGCATGATTTCTATATTCTCTTCCTCTTTAAGAGGTAAAAAACTACCTTTATATCACCTTTCCAAAAAGTGTACATGTTCTTTGCTCCATCATGAATTACTTTCATGTCAAATTACGATAGTCTCCCCAACAACAAATGTCATGCATCTATCGAAATAACAACACACTATATTTCATCATTATACATTTTTCCTATATAAAAATTGATTAAGAACCTTTTATCCAATTTAACCTCATTCCCTTTCTTAAAACATGAAATACGATAAGGATTAGGATTCTTTTCACATTACAAATTTATTTTATCTATCATTTCTTTAGAAACCATATTTTCACAAGTACTACCATCTATAATTTTTATGGATACCTTTCTACCCAAAGTACATCTTGTTCAAAAAATGATTGATCACATCCAGGCATCACCACCTTATTTATTCTACACTTGTTCCTTCCTTGGAGTGATCATTGTTATTCTCATGATGATATTCTCTCCAACATCTACTGGAGCAATTTGAGTATTTTGCTCTTGTATCTCAGCCTCAACTAGATTCACTCTTGGATGATCTTCTTGCCTTCTTTTTTGATCTTGATAGTGTAGACACTCATTCTCGATTCCCTTCTTCATATATATATAAAAAATAAAATCTAAGCTAATTCAAAAACCATCCTCTAAAACAATTGTAACCTTTTCCTCTCTAAAACCCTCTTCCTCTTTATTGGTATTGAAACCCTTGACTATTTTCATCTTGCCTTTCTTCACCACGTGATGATTCACCTTTAATTGTATTAAACCCACCTATGGTGGTATTAAACCCACCTCATCTCCTTATTAGAGGGATCTAATTTTTCTTGGACAAAGAGACATTCTTCTAAAATTTTATCTATTTTTATTTTCTTTTGCCTTCAAAACTAATTGGTAAGCCTCCTCCATGCTAAGTACTCTATGCATGCTTAATTCCTCTTGAATAGTAAATTTAAAATCATTTTCATACATTTTAACCATCTATTTTTTTCTTTCATCATGATCCACTCATATAAAAATGTTATAAAACTCATTTGTATACTCTTGTTTACTGTTATTTTTTCTTTCAAATTATGAAATATTCTATATAGGGTTTGTGCATAATCTACAAGAAGAAATTTATTTATTATCTTCTTTTCCATATTTTTTTGTGAATGAATATTATCTTTACATTTTGTTTTTATCTATTTCCATATATGATCCCACCAAATCATTGCATGACCTTTCAATTTTATATGTGCAAAATTTACCATCTTGTCTTCTCTCATACTCTTCTACTCGAAGAACTTTTCCATCTTATTCATCCAATTTATCAACTCTTCTAGCTTGAAATTTTGACCATAATATAGAACATTAAATTTTATTCTTACATTTATTCCTTCTAAATCCTGAACCATCTTCTCCTCCATCGATGGTGGCTAGTCTTGATGTTTTTCTTATTGATTTTCTTCATCATGATCTATGTCTTCCTCGGTTTCATGATAACCTTATCTTATGATTTAATTGGTGATAACCTCAGTTAATTTTTGTACATGAATATACAAATTGTTTATAGTTTGATTCATCTGTGTATTACCTCCTCATCCTATTTCCATTTCTTACTCCTTCAAGATTCAATCTTGCTCTGGTACTAGATAATGAACCAGAAAACTATCAAGATAATAAAATTATCAATAGGCCAAGATCTGAAACATTACTCAAAATTGATTTATATTTATTACCTTTGAATAAATTATGACCCAAACCATTCTTAAATAAACCTTAACTCAAAATTAGAGTTGACATGCAAAAAAAAAAAAAAATCTCAAAAAGCTTATATGTTTAACAATTTTTATTTTCAGTAAGTTTCGTATATAAGCACGCATGGCTCTAAAAATATCACAAAATAATCTAAACACTAAAATTAACCTATTGATGAATTTCAACTGAATTTAACATCTCATCGAAAAAATTTATAGTTTTTAAAAATAAAAAAATCCAAAAAAATCAATAAACTAAAATTTTAGACCCTCACATGGTCACATTTGACCTCTATAAAATATAAAAAACACCTCTAAGTGGAAATCAAAGCTGAGGGAAGCAATGAGATTTTGAAGAATATCATTTTTATGTATGGAATATCTCAAATAAAGTTACAAGTTAAAATTTGTCTTCTAAAATTTTGGCCTATTTTTTAGCATCATTCTCCTTTAGTTGAAAACAACTCAGCTCCTACAAGTTGTCATAATTGTACTATTGCCATTTCTCTTTATCAATATTTTTTAACTCTCATTTTATAATCTAAGTGTTTTCATCTTATTGTAATCCTTCTCACTATACCAAATACTTTTTATAATTCCCTTGCCTTGTGCTCACTATCTTTACATCCAAAATTTGAATTATATTTTTCTTCTTCTTTGGAACTTGTTGCTTCCAAATTACTTATTCATCCTCATCACCTTCACCATTTCTTTCATTTAAATAATATAAATATGAAACATTACATACTAGATAGATAACAAAATTATGTGGTAAACTAATCTCATAAGTATTGTCATTGATTTTCTTTAAAATTTTGCAAGGACCAGTTTTCTTGTACTTTAACTTGTTGTACATGTTTTCTTTATAAATATTTATTTCCTAAAGCAAACCATTACCAACTCTCATTCAAATACCTTGGATCTTCCTCTAAAATATATTGATTCGTTATATTTCTCATTACTTTCCCATAACTTTCTTCTTGCTCTTTGTAACTGCTACATATGCTCTACAAATGCTTCTACATCATCACTAACTCAATTTATAATTGGTAATTATACCAAATATAAAATATTCATAGGATTTATCCCATAAAAAATTTTAAATAATTATTTTTCTATATATATTTTCACTTAGCTGTTATATAAAAACTTAGCTTGTGGTAAAGAGAAGTCTCATTGCTTGAACTTCTCTCCCACTATGCATCTCAACAAATTTCCCAAGCTCCTACTCACAACCTCTATCTATCCATCTATTTATGGGTGATATGCACTATTTAATTATAGCTTGGTACCCATATTTTTCCACAAAGTCCTTTAAAAATGACTTCCAAATTTTGTGTCTTATTTGAAGTAATAGTTTTTGGAACACCATGCAAACTCATAATATCCTTAAAAATTAATTCTAAAATTCTAGTCGCATAATTGTTTTTCTTACATGAAGTGAAGTGAACCATTTTAGAAAAATTGTCTACAACAATAAAAATTTAATCATTGCCTCTCTATGTGTCTGGTAATCCCAACACAAAATCCATACTCAAAGATGTCCATGGTCCTCCTTGAACTGATAATGGCATGTATAGTCTAGTATTTTGTCCATGTCCTTTAGCCACATGACATATCCTACACCTAGAAACATAATTTGTCACACATCTCTTCATATTTATCCAAAAATAATTTTCCTCAACCAAATCTATATTCTTTGTCTTACCAAAATGTTAAACCAAACTACCACTATGTAATTTTCTTATTATATTGTCTCGTAGAGACCAAATTGGAATGCCCAATTTTTTTTTCTTTTGAAGAGATAATATTATTGTATAAGATACTCATCATGAATAGTATCTATCCCACCTATTAATGGATTCCTACACTACTTAAATACCTTGCCAAAATATGGATCAATATCATATAAATTTTCAATAGCTTCAAATCTAACTACTACACTCACCATAATAGTTAATAGCACAACTCTCATGCTTAGTGCATCACCTACCTAATTAAATTTTCATGATTTATGTTTCAAACTAAAAGTATACCCTTGCAAGAAAGAAGCCTACTTTGCATGCTTACTATTCAACTTCTTTTGTGTATTCACATATTTGAAGGCCTCATGATCTATAAATAGGATAAAATCCTCAGTCACTTGGTAATACCTTCAATGTCTTAATTATTATACAATTACATAAATTTTAACATCATAATTAGAATACTTTGTTCTGAACTCATTTAATTTCTCACTAAAATATGTTAATGGATTTCCTTCTTGACTCAGAATAACACTAATTCCCTTAAATAAAGCATCACATTCAACCTCAAAAATATTTTAAAAATGTGTTATTTCTAAAATTGGTCTTCCTATATTCTTATTATCTAAAAATTCATAGCTTTCTATTGTTGCTTTAGTCCATGCAAGTTCTTTTCCTCTCTTGCAATTTGCTATTTGTGCCACAATACTACTAAATTTTTTAATAATATTTTGGTCAAAAATTGATAAACCATGGAAAATTCTTATCTCTATAATTTTTTTTGGAATATGCCACTCAAAAATTACTTTCTTAGTTTCTTCATTTATTCTCACCCCATTTGCTCAAACTACAAATCCTAAAAATACCTAACTATTCTATATGAACATGCATTTCTTGAAATTTGCATATGACTTATCCTTTCTTATCAAATCCAGTAACATCCTCAAATGTTGTAAGTGTTCTTCTTTAATCTTACCCTCTTCATCTTTGTTGGTATTGAAACCCTTACCTATTCTCATCTTGCCTTTCTACAACACATGATGATTCACTTTTATTGGTATTAAACCCATCTCATCCCCTTGTTCGAGGGGATCTGCCTCTTCTTGGATCAAGAGACATTCTTCCAAAATTCTATCTATTTCTTTTTGCCTTCAAAGTTAATTGATAAGCCTCCTCTATGCTCAGATTCTATACATGCCTAATTCATCTTGAATAGTAAATTTCAAACTATTTACATACTTTACAACCATCTACACTTTAGTTTCATCATGCTTCACTCATATAGAAAGATTATAAAACTCATCTATATACTCTTGTATATTATGATCTTTTTGTCTCAAATTCTAAAATCTTCTATATAGGGTTTATGCATAATCCACAAGAAGAAATTTCTCCCTTAGTGTATTATCCATCTTTTTCCATTAATGAATCTTTTCTTTACATTTTATCTATATCTCTTTCTAAAGGTGATCCCACCAAATCATTGCATGACCTTTAAATTTCATGCATGCAAAATTTAACTTCTTGTCTTCTCTCATAGTCTTCCACTCGAAGAACTTTTCCATGATTTTCATCCAATCTATCAACTCTTATGGTTTTAAACTTCCCCCATAATCTAGAACATAAAATTTTGATTCTTTTATTTCTTCCATGTAATTAATGAACCATCCTCTCTTCCATCGATGGTGGGTAGTCTTGTTGTTCTTCTTCTTATTAAATTTCTTTATCATGATCTGTGTCTTCCTCAATTTTATCATCACCTTATCTTCTTTGTGAATTGGTGATAACCTTAGTTAATTATTGAACTTTCCTGTACAACTCTTATATAGTCTAGTTTATCCGCATAATACCTTCTCATCCTCTTGCCATTTATTACTCTTCTAAGATTTTACCTTCCTCTGATACAAGATAATAACCTATAAAACTATCAAGACAATAAAATTACCAATATGTTAGGATCTTAAAAAATACTCATAATTTATTTCTATTGATTTTATTTAAAATAATTACAACCCAAACCATGCTTGAATAATCATCAACTTGAAATTAAAGTTGACATGCAAAATTTTGAAAAAAAAAATATTTTTAGAAGTTTTTATTTTTATTAATTTTTTGACTGAAAGTGTACACAGCTCAAAAAATATTTTGAAATATTTTAAACACTAAAATTATCCTATTAGATGAATTTCAACTAAAGTTCATGTCTGATTATAAAAATATACAATTTCTAAAAATATAAAAATCCAGAATAAATCAATAATCTGTAATTTCAAACCCTTAGGTGGTCACATTTGATCTTAGCAAAATATCAAAAAAACTTCTAAGAAAACAACATATTAGGGAAGCAATGAGATTTTAGAGATATTTTTTTGACATGTAGAAGATCTCAAATGGAGCTATGGATCAAAAGTTTTGGCTTCTAGAAGTTTGACCTATTTTTTTAGCATCATTCTCCTCTAGTTGAAAATAACTCTACTCCTACGAGTTGCCCTAATTGTACTGCTACCATTTTCATATGTCAATCTTATTTAACTCTCAATCTATAATCTAAGTGTTTTCTTATTATTGTAATCCTTCCCACTTTACCAAATACCTAGTATAATTTCTTTGTCTTGTACTCATTATCTTTATATCCAAAACCTACACTATCTTTTCCTTCTTCTTTAGAACATATTACTGCCAGTTTACTTCTTCATCCTCATCACCTTCACATCTTCTCCATGAGATTCATATAAATATGAAACATTAATTATTGGAGATATATCAAAATTCTATGGTAAACTGACCTCATAAGTATTGTCATTGATTTTCTTCACAAATTTGCATGCACTAATTTTTTTGTACTTCAAATTGTCGTATGTACCTTTTGGAAATATTTATTTTCTCAAGTAAACCATTACCAATTATTCTTATTCAAATAGCTTGGATCTTATTCTTATATCTACTGATGCCTTATATTTCTCATTAATTTCTAGCAACTATTGCATATGCTCTACAAATGCTTTTACATCATCACTAACTTGATTTGTAATTGGTAATTATACCAAATATAAAATACCCATAGGATTTATCAGATAAATAATTTGAAATGTTGATTTTTATGTTGATCTATTTACTAAACTATTATATGCAAATCGAGTTTGTGGTAGAGCTATGTCATATTACTTGGGCATCTCTCCCACTATGCATCAAGAGAAATTTTCCGAGCTCCTATTCACAACTTATGTCTATCCATCTTTTTGTGGATGATGTGTACTACTTAGTTGTAGCTTAGTTATTTTATTATTCCATATATTCCTTTGAAAATGAATTATAAATTTTATCTCCCTATCTAAAGTAATAGTTTTTGTAACACCATGCAATCTCATAATATCCTGAAAAAAAAATTATAGAACTTTAGTTGCATCATTAGTTTTCTTACATGAAATGAAGTGAAGCATTTTAAAAAATTTGTCTACAACAAAAAAAAATTAATCATTACCTCTTTGTGTGTTTGGTAATCCCAACAAAAAATCCATAATCAAATCTTTTTATCATCCTCCTAGAACCGGTAATCACATGGATAGTCCAATATTTTATGCATGTCTTTTAGCCACCTGACATGCCTTGCACCTAGAAACATACCTTTTTACACATATATTCAAATTTGGCCGACAATACTTTTCCTCCACCAAATCTATTTTCTTAGACTTACCCAAATGTGAAACCAAACTACCACTATTTAATTTTATTATTATATTGTCTCGTAGAGACCCAAATGGAATGCTTAATTGTTTCCCTTTGAAGAGATAGCCTTCTTGTATAAGATACTCATCATGAATAGTATTTGTCCCACCTATTAATGTAGTCCTACACTTATTAAATATCTTTCCAAAATATGGACTAATATCATATAATTCTTTAATAGCTTCAAATCCAACTACTTCACTCACTATAGTAGTTAGTAGCGCTGTTCTCTGCTCAATGCATCAACGACCTAATTCTATTTTCCTGATTTATGTTTCAACATAGAAGTATACCCATGCAAGAAATAAAACATACTTTTCATGGCTACTATTCAGTTTATTTTATGTGTTCACATACTTCAAACCCTCATGATCTATACATAGGATAAACTCTTTAGGCACCAAGTAATGCCTCTAATGTATTAAAGCTTTTACAATTGGATAAAGTTCAACATCGTAAGTTGAGTACTTTATTTTTACCTCAATCAATTTCAAATTGAAATACACTATTATATTTCTTTCTTGACTCAACACAACACCAATTCACACAAACGAAGTATCACAATCAACCTCAAACATTTTGTTGAAATCTAGTAATGCTAAAACTAGTCTTTTTTAAATATTCTTCTTTAAAAATTCAAAATTTTCTATGGCTAGTTTAGTCCATACAACTTATTTCCATCTCTTGAAATATGTTATTAGTGCCACGATAGTACTGAAACTTTTAACAATTTATTTTTAAAAATTTGCTAAACCATGAAAACTTCTTACCTCTATAATGCTTTTTCAAATAGGCCACTCAAAAATTGTCTTTATATTTTCTTCATCCATTCTGACCACATCTACTGAAATGAAAAATCTCAAAAATACCAAACTATTTTACAGAAACCTACATTTCATCAAATATGAATACAACTTCTCTTTTCTTAACAAATCCATTACAATTCTAAAATATTTTAAGTGTTCTTATTTAGTCTTACTAAATATCAAAATAAACAACTAAAAACTTATCAATATAATCTCATAACACGATATTCATCATCCTCATAAAAATGCTAGGTACATTAGATAATCCAAAGGGCATCACTATCCACTCATATAAGTCATTCCTAGACTTGAATGTAGTTTTCCACTCATCTCCTTCATGAATTTGAATCTGGTAATAACCACTCTTTAGATCAATCTTGGTAAAATATTTTGCTTTTGTAAGCACATCTAGTATATCATCTAAATTGAGGTATATAAAATCTCTACCTTTTTGTAATTTTCATAATTGATCTACTATGCACACACATTCTCCATCTTTCATCTTTTTTTGGAGTTATCAATGCTGGTGTTGCAGATGGACTTATAATCTCTCTTATCAAATTATTTATTAATAATTTAGTAAACTTTTTATTTAATTCTACATAGTCTATTGGACTCATCTTATAAGCTAATTGATTGGGAAGAGTTTATCTCAATATCAAATCATTGTGATACTAAATATCTCTATTCAATGGTAAACCATTTCATAACTCATCAGGGATAACATACTTCTATTGGTATTTTCACCATTTCCATGTCTTCATTCTTTACTACTAATACATAAAAACATTTTACCTTCATATCTTGGATAAATTCTTTAGTAGAGAGCATGTTTTTCACATTCTCTTCATTTTTAAGAGGTAACACACCTACATTTGTACCACCTTTCTAAAAAGTGTACATGTTGTTTGTTCCATCATGAATTACTTTCCTTTCAAATTTCCATGGTCCTCCCAAAAAATAATGGCATGCATCTAATAAAATAACAAAACACCATATTTCATCATTATATTTTTTTCCTATAGAAAACTTGATTAAGCACTTTTTATTTACTTTTACTGCATTCCCTTTCCTAAACCATGAAATATGATAAGGATTAGGATTATTTTCACATTGTAAATTTAGGTTCTCTATCATTTCTTTAGAAACCATATTATTAAAAATACCACCATCTATAATTACTTTGCATACATTTCCAGATGAACTACATCTTTTTCAAAAAATGTTTGATTGCAACCATGCATCACCACCTTATTTATTCCATACTTGTTCCTTCTTTAGAGTGACCATTATTCTTCTCATTTTGAGTTTCTCTCCAACATCTGCCAGTGTAAATTCAACCTTTTTCTCTTCTATCTTACCCTCAACTAGATTCACTCTTGGGTGATCATCTTGCCTCTTTGATCTTGATAGTATAGACACTCAAAAACTTGGTGCCCTTCTTATCCACATCTATAACAAACATAAATTTACATTGATTTAG
This sequence comes from Torreya grandis, assembly GCA_037957365.1. Taxonomy (NCBI): domain Eukaryota; kingdom Viridiplantae; phylum Streptophyta; class Pinopsida; order Cupressales; family Taxaceae; genus Torreya; species Torreya grandis. The sequence goes on from JARHVA010004888.1 coordinate 1,260,921, forward strand.
AAACCATCCTCTAGCACCATCGTAACATCCTTCTCTCTGAAACCTTCTTCCTCTTGGTATTAAAACCCTTGCCTATTCTCATCTTGCCTTTCTGCACCACATGATAATTAACATTTATTGATATTAAACCCACCTCTGGTGGTAGTAAGCCCATATCATCTCCTTATGTGAGGGGATCAACCACTTCTTGGACAAATAGATTTTCTTTCCAAATTTTGTCTACTTTTTTTCTTCTACCTTCAAAGGTAATTGATAATCCTCTCCCATGCTAAGTATGATATGCATGCTTAATTCATCTTGAATAATAAATTCCAAACCATTTACATACCTTGCAAACATTTTCTCTTTTGTTTCATCATGCTCCACTTGTATAGAAAGCTTATAAAACTCATTTGTATACTCTTATATAATGTGATTTTTTTGCTTCAAAATTTGAAATATTTTATATAGGGTTTGTTCATAATCTATAGGAAGAAATTTCTCCCTCAGCTTCTTCTCCATCTTTTTCCAGGAATGAATCTTCTCTTTACCATTTTTATATATCTCCTTCTATATGTGATCCCACTAAAACATTGCATGACATTTCAATTTCATGTATCCAAACATTACTTTCTTCTCTTCTCTGATAGTCTTCCACTAGAAGAACTTTTACATGCTATTCATCCAATCTATCAACTCCTTTGGTTTTAAACTACCTCCATAATCTGGAACATCAACTTTGATTCCTTCATTTCTTCTTTCTAAATCTTGAACCATCATCTCTTCCATCAATGGTGGCTGATTTTGTTGTTCTTCTTCTTGCTAAATTTATTCATCATGATCTATGTCTTCCTTAGCTTCATCATCACCTTGTCTTCTTCTTTGATTGGGGAGAACATTGGTTGATTATTGCTCTTGATTTTAAAGGTCTTGTATATTCAAGTTCATCTATACAACACCTCATTATCCTCTAACCATTTCTTACTCCTCTATGATTTAATCCTGCTTTGATACCAGATAATGAACCAAAAAACTATCAAGACAATAAAGTTACCAATAGGCCAAGATCTACAACAATAGTCAACATTGACTCATATTGATTTACTTTAAATTAATTACAACCCAAACCAAGCTTAAGTAAGTTTCAACTCAAAATTAGAGTTGACATGAAAACATTCAGGAAAAAAATAAAATCTAAAAAAAACTTATATATCTAGTTGATGCTATTTTTAGTAAGTTTCATATGCAAGCATGGCACAGCTCTAAAAATATTCCTAAATACTCTAAACACTAAAATTAGCCTATTAGACAAATTTCAACTGAATTTCACGTCTGGTCATAAAAATATACAATTTATGAAAATAAAAAAATCTTGAAAAAATCAATAAACTGCAATTTCGGACCCTTAGATGGTCACATTTGGCCTCCAAAAAATATCAAAAACACCTTTAAGCAGAAAGCATGGCCTAGGGAAGCAACAATATTTTTGAGATGGTTGCTTTGGGGCATGGAAGAGCTCAAATGGAGCTACGGGTCAAAAGTTATGGCATCTGGTAGTTTAGCCTATTTTTTCTACATCACTAATGAGAGGATGTTGAAGGTCCTAAAACTTCCATTGTCTTTGTCCTCCGATAGAAAACTCTTTACATAATAAATTTAGACACAAATCTTAATTGCATATCATTTTAAATAGAGTATAGTCCCCTCTCACCTTCACTGACACACTTGACTCAAAATGTCATGTTCATCGGAGAATAAGTCCTACAATAAAAAGTACAAATTTTATTTTGATGACAAAAAATAAATGAAAAATGCTACTTAAACTTAATAGTCTTTTAATCTTAACTGGGATGCATTTAAACCTGATTTAACAAAATTTAAATAAAAAATAAATTCTAGAATATTTGACCTGTATTAAAACTCTATACTCTAAAAACTACATGCTATAAGCCAAAATTAGCCCTAAACTATACTTTAGAAACTGCATGGTATAAACCAAAATTAAACAAAAACAATTTAAGATATGAAACTAAAGACATATACTACGCCCAATAACATCTTTCCTTTCGTGATGAGTTCGTTTTTTAATGTTTTATTTAATTGGACCTTTTCAAAAATAATGATTATAAACATATGACTTGAACATTAAATATAATCGACACACTGTTAAAAAAATCAAATAATATGTATTCAATTAAACATTAAACTATAAAAAAAGACCTGAAGAATTAATAATCTAAAACGACTCAAAACTATAAACCTAAAAAATAACATTTTGACTTTGTTTGGAACCCGTGCATTGAGGTTGGGAGCTCGATGCAATGAACAACATAATTATCGAGGACAGGTGAGCTGGCTCGATGGGTTGGAAGGCGATATCCGTTGCAACTAGGCGAGTCGGTAGACCATCTCGGAGGATGCCGAGGTCAGTGAAAAACGTAATTCCGTAGTCATTTATAACTGTAACATTTTGAGCTCTTACAGGCCGGGATTGATGCATTTAGTTTTATGTACAAAGGTAGCTTCAGTTGAATGCCGATGTAGCCTGAGTTAATATTTAGCCAAGTTGATTACCAAACACTAAAACAAAGAATCATATGCAAGGAATCGAGAAAATGTGAATGGAAAGTTTCGTCGGATGTAAGAAATGCGGAACAGAAAGATGCAATCAAATTGGATCAGAACTCTAAATTGGATTCAATTGAAATAGGAGCCAGTTCCTTGAAACAACAGTCGGATGATGTTGAGAATATTGCACATTTTGAAGACAACGCAACAGAGGAGATCACAGAACTCGGAGGACGTATCTCCTTACCGTACACAGACTCATACTACGTCTCGAATGAGATTCTTCGAGCAGTATCTTGCATAGTTTTTGAAATTTTCTATGGCGACCTAAATCACTAACGACAACGTTAAAGGAGATGCACAAAAAATAGAACACCACTCATCGCGTCCTCTAAACTTATCACTCAACATGTAACTAAACTAGCACTTGCCCCGAAGGTGCAAAGAAGGCGGAGGAATTGGAGGAATTGTTTTCTTTAATCAAAATCATATTTAATAAGTGTTTTATTTTAATATATTAAATTATATTATATATTTTTATTCTCTTTTTATATTTAAATTTTTTTGTTGAAGCAGCGTTCAAACCGACGTTCAGATCTGCACTTAAAGCTCTCAATCTTGCTCGCTGTGCTATTGTGGTGGTCTATGACAAGGAGGTGACCAAGAAAGTGCTTTAAGATGAATTTTTTTTTACAACCCATGGAATCATCTGCAGATTGAAAAATCTCTGGCGTAAACTTCAATATCTTCATCCCTGGATCTTGAAAAACTGGGAACCCCTCTTACAAGGTAAAATCGAGATTTACCCTAGTGCTAGTAGTTTTTTTATTGTTGCTTTTTACTGTTGCAAGGACAAGGAATTGATTCAAAATCAGTTTTGGAGCTTGAATCTCCATCCTTTGATTATGAAACCTTGGTCCCCTTTATTTAAATCCTTTACTAAACCTCTGAATGAAAGACCTATGTAGACTTACCTTACTTACCATCCTTTCAAGTTCTGGTTTGAACCTAGCTTTCAAAGCCTTAGGTAATTCCCTGGGTAAATTCATGTAAACCCACTTAGACACTTCTATTTTTTCGCACACCACCTTCACCTGAATACTAGTCCATCTTGATACATCAAAGGATCTACCCAAAAAAATTCTTCTGCATGTGGGCGACCATTCTCGGTCCCAACTTCTTGACTATGAAGGTTTGTTGTTTGATTGTTGAAGTTTTTTTTAATACATGACACTTGACCAAAGATTGTAGGATTCATAGAAAAAAGAAGGAATCTTCTTAGGGGTTAGATTTCTATCCCCACCCACCTCACTGTGAATGCCCTCGATCTAAGAATGATGATTCAGATTCATCGTCAGATGATCCTGATCCCCCTAATGCTAACAACATCGATTCCCAAGATACAAAGGGGCAGCATAAGGCAAACCCTCCAATTTTGGAAATGAAGGGCTGTGTTCTGATTGTGGCAACCCCAGTTGTTAAGGATGTTAATACTCTTTTTGGAACATCAAGGGTAGAACCATTAGTTGTGGATTCAGCGGTAGACAGATATTAGCCCTTAGAATCTATTGAAATTGTAATACCTTTAGTCTCAAACTATGCAGAAGATAAGCAGGAATCAACTAAAATGCAGAAGAAGAAAAGTGGTAGAAGACAAAAGTCTAGCATCAACCTTTGTTTAGAGGGGGCACAAAAAAGACAAGGAATGATTTAATTTATGATTGATGGCAGTAGGACGTGTATGGAGCTTTCTTGAAAATGTTGTTCTACACATACACTATTTTGAACCACGTGGATCTCTTTGGAGGGATTTTGTTTCATTTGTCCTCTAGATAAGATTGGCAAAAACATCACTGAAGTTTCCTAGGTAAATTATTCTATTTTTGTTTGTTCTTTGGTGAAAGTCCCTGCTGTGTGGGATTCTTGTCACCTATTCAATTACCACTGGCAGAGGCATCCTATCAAAGCATAAATGTTTTATTTTTTAGTTCTCTCCTATGTATAAGGCTACAAGGCCTTTCAAACACATATTTAACCAATCTAATATATATATATATATATATATATATATATATATAAAACTCTTTAATACATTATTTTATTTTATACATTTTTAAATATTCTTTAAATTTTATATTAGTATTATAATATTTATTTATATTTGTTTAATAATTTTTTTTCAAAATTAGTATAACACAATACACACACACACACACGTGTGTGTGTGTGTGTGTGTGTGTGTGTGTGTGTGTGTGTGTGTGTGTGTGTGTGTGTGTGTGTGTGTGTGTGTGTGTGTGTGTGTGTGTGTATGAATGGTTGTCAACATGTTGACTACTTAGATCACTTCCCTTGACACTGCCCGCCTATCCCTTTTGCATCTTTATGTGTTTTAAGGGAACATACCAAGTGTCAATAAAATAAAATAAAACATTTAACATGATTAAAGGCTTGTGGATAACAAAGTATAGAAATGAATAAATTAGTTTAAAAAAATCTTCTCGAAACGTTAAAATGATACAAGCAACTAACACCACCCAAAAGACTTACCTTAAATAGGGATAAAGCCCGCTAAATAAATTAAGAAAAAACTTGAAGAAATCCTGATCTATCATCACCACTGCTCTGAGAATGCATATCCATCCCTTCATCAAATAATGCCAATAATATTAATAGTATTTTCTAGTAATTTAGATCACTAATTATGTTGGTCAAATTGGTCAATATCATAGTTTATTTTGCCACTTGCACATATTAACTTTCATCCCTTGCATCCCTAAATTCATTTCTCCTATGATTTAGAGTGATTGCAATAGTTATGAGTAACAATTGCATATCCATCTATACCAACTTAAGAAACTTTTGGTTATAATTGTCTAGAATCTAATCCTCATCAACTGAGAATAAAAATAAAAAAACTAAGTCTACATTATGGACAAAGATTGTTGAAGCTTTTTCTCTACCTAACAAATATTATAATATACATAGGTCTTATATATAAAACCTAAAAGATAATATAATATAAATAATATTATATATAAAACTACAAAAATATTATATCTATAAAATAATATTGTATTATTATTACATTATTCATCTATCAAAATATTCAATTTACAAACATTAATTAGTTAATATTTCATTTACTAACCTTCAATCGATAGAGGCATCTATACGATTTTTTTTTTTTATGACTACAAAAGTATATATACCTAGTATGGCGCAAATTAACGAAACCCACTCCTCTTTCGTGTATAATTGTGGAAAATGAGTTGATGAAGCATAAACATTTTTTTAGGTTTTTAGGTTCTTTATCGAGGTTGAGAGTTTGGAATAAAACATATTTCTGTGTCAATAAAAGGGAAATACCTCAATGAATATGATTCAACAATGATTATCGCACAAGAAGGTTCGTTAATGGCAATCTTCACAGCACAAACTGACTCTGACGATCAACTTGAATGCAGGGAAATTCACAAGAGCTTTTTTTGCATTATTTTGAAGATTTCACCTCTGTGTTCGTAGTGTGCAAAGCTTCCCTTTTCCATTTTCACATAGGTGCACCAAAATTAAAACCTGTGCAATAACCTTGGTCCTGGATGTGATATTAAACAATTTTTTCAAACACTTTCGTTTAAATAATTTGTGCAGACAACAAAGCCATTCCAAAAATGTGTACGTTTTACTTTGAATAACGGTTGACTGCCACGGGACCTGACAACTTGTTCCATACAGATTGAATCTAAAAATAGGGAGACAAAATTAATGTGACTGTTAAATTAATCAGGTGCTTAAAAAAAAATATAATGTTACTTGTTGCGGACCAAAAAATACATTTCATAAATTAAAACGATCACCTTAGGGATTCAAACTCTCGTAGGGAAGCCCCATGTACTAAGCAAGCACACACCTTAACCACTCAGCCAAAGCGACATCATATGGCTGACAAAATATTTATTGTCCTTCACAGTTTAAACTAATCCTCACGTGTACAAGCCACCACCATGCATAGAGAACAACATATTCCCTTTCTTGTCTCATGTGAGATGAATATGGGGTAAGTGCTTCATCGTATAAGTCTTTGGTTTAATAAAACAAAACTTTGTAATAAAACTAATCGCAAGTGTTTTCAATATTAATGTATGAATATCATAACTCAGACAACAAAGAATAATTGTGTTGCTCTGTAAGCATATTACTCGTCCATTACAGACATAAAAGCATATACTGCTTTGATACCAAATAGTATTTTGGTTAAATATTTAGACAAAATAAACACAATGAAATCACACTAAATAATCTTACATTTATATTACAAAAATACTCTTACATATAAAAATATATAAATCTGTAACTAAATTCTTTTATTAAAAGAGTTGGCTTTATCATATATGACATCATACAACTTTTGTAATCTCTTAACCTCCTAAAACCCCACACATAATATCATATTTATGTATAAAAAAATTATTCATATTATTAACTCTTATAAACAAACATATTAATTTAATTGGGACATTTATATCTCCTTTTCTTAATTAATAATTCGTACAACTACAAATAACTCTTCTAATATCTCAACCTCCTAGAACGAACACACATAATATCATATTTATGTATAACAATTTACCCATATTGTTAACTCTCATAAACATATACACAAACTAACATAATAGCTTAATTGGGACCTCTATATATCTCCTTTTCCTAAATAATTATTCCAATTTAAAGTATCTCATGACAAAGTTTTTTTCAATGCTTTTTGAATAAGGAGGCAAGATGAAAACAAGTTTATGGCTTATAATCACACCAAAGAAAGAGTCCAATCTTATGTTTCTATAATAAGATTTATAATCATCATTTGAGTAAGGCAAATTTAGGGATTTAATTAAATATCAAGGTGAATATTGCCACATCTCTTAAAGGCATAATAACAAGGTCTAAAATAGAAGTTTCTGGATATCAATTTTGAGAATGATACTAGTTTGGAAAGCAAGCCCTTTTAAGTAGAGCTTCAGATGTTTAATAGTGATAAGAGTAGATAAAAGTAGCATAACAATCAACATATATGTTAATAAGAAATAATTCAATGTTGGATCATTATGTCCTTTCAAGTATTCTACCAAAGACCACTTGCCAAAGATACTTGTCATGCATTATCCATGTATCGACCATTAACATGAGTTAATGTTTAGAGTTGATAAGTTTCAAATGTTACATGGCTTGTGTGCTAATTAAGTCAATTGGAAGATTACTTATTGAAACAATCATAGTGATGAAAAAATCACAAATGGTAACATGGTGTAGCCGACATAATGGGTCAAAGGTATGACAAGTTCACATCACATGCATGAATGCTAAAGGCAATTATTAGTTTATAATCAACATAAATTTTGTTTCTTAACAAGACATCGATTACATTGATGGTTTCAACATAAATACATTTTCTCAGATTTTTAACTATAAAATTGATTCCACATATTTATGAGGATTAAATTTGTTCAATTATTTTCTAATTAAAAAAAATAAAAATGAAAATATTAATCATTAATTTTAAGGTCTTTACTTTTTTATGATAATAAAAAATAATAAAATAAAATACATTCTTTAAAAAATATGTATATAAAAAGAAAAAAAATTATCAATTAAATTTATATTTTTTTTCTTAAAAAAAAAAAAAAAAAAAAACCAACCAACAAACAACACTAATAACTAATATTTAAAAAATATATTTTTTATCAAACAATTTTGTTGCACTCACATCAATACACCACCATACTCTAACCACACATAATTACTCACCAAATATAACTTGTTTCTTTAAACATATACTACCTAAGGCATTCAAATAGACATTATACATCATCTTGAAATTTTAAAGTATATATATATATATATATATATATATATATATATATATATATATATATATATATCCATTTTGCACAAACCAAAAATAAAAGGAATGACATAAGATTGGGTAGCATTACGTTTGTTTGGAACGTTTTTCTATAAGAGACAGTTTTTTCATGCATTAATAACACAACAAGCAAATTTCCATGCCATTAGTTTGGGTTTTAAATTCAAAAAGAAACCAACAAGAATGTATCAATATTATTATTATTAGTAATAAATAATTATTATTATAATATTATATAAATATTATAAATTTATAATATTAATATTATTTTTACATTTTTTTAAAATTAATATTATTAAATATTAAAATTATATAATTATTTATATAAATATAATACTATTATTTAATTTATATAATATTGTAAATTAATATATAGAATATAATACTATAATGACATAGTTTTTTTCTATTTATAATTGTCAATCAATCAATTTTTAATCAAGCAAAATTAAATTAAAGGCCTTCATATATATATATATATATATATATATATAATGAGCACCTAACTAAAAATGACATTTCCCACATGTTTAAAATTACATCGAGAAAGCTTCTTTGCCTAAACAAATGTTGGTGAAATTTTACAAACATTTCAAAACATAGAATAACATGAAATTGATAGGATAATGATTTGGTACAATCGAAAACTTGCCCTTATAGAAATGTACAATCTTTTTTGAATGTACAATATTTTTTGAGAAGAAATAACTTTCTTGAACGATATAAATGCATTGGATAAGCATATAAAATAATAAACTGATATATCATGCATGAAAATTAGATAAATGTGATTTTGTTGATCCTCCAACCTCTAATGTTGATCATCTTGAATTTGATGAATAACATAATTGGTATAATTAATACGATGTCACATCCTAATATTCAACACATCTAAAGAAACCTAAATTCATCATTAATAAAATAAAATTAGTGATATAAAAATTTTATTAATTTTTATAAAAACAAGATAATTTCCTTTTTTAAAATAATAATAGAATAGTGAGCTCTTCATCCCAAAGTAAATAAGAACCACCTAAGGACATTTTGTCTTATTACTTTGGAAAGCTTACATAGTTGACAATTGTAAAGAAAATGATTTAGACATGTTTGATCCAAATTTAAAGTTGTTTAATTCGAAGTAATATAAAATAGAAGTAATAAAATTATGTTTACGATAAATCAATGATTTTATGTCATCTAATAACATATTATTAAAAATAATGGAAACACAAATAATTGTGTTTATATTTAAAGGATAGATCTTGATTTGGTTTGATGTTATATAAGATCACAATTTATCTACATATTTTATTATCAAACTTCTAATAAAAAAAAATGTTTGGAATGAATGAAATCACAAACCTGTAGATTTATACATAGATTTATGATAAAAAATTTATATAAAATTAATATTGATGTTAGAAACAAAATTAAGACAAATAAAGTATTCTCTCTGTATTCACATAGAGACAATGATATGGTCTTAACTCACGTTATAATAGCTACATTCATAATATCTAGTCTATTTATTTTGAGTTATCAAAATAACACAATATTTTAGATGAGTAATCTATATTTTATTAAACCCTAAAATGATCCATACACTATTCATAGAGTTCTATTTACAAAAAACAAATGATTACATAGCATCAAATAATATAAAAATATAAAAAATTAAAGACACCATCAATTCTTTATTTTATTTAGAATACAAATATTACCGTTTAATGGTAAAATAAGGCTTAAACCAAAATGAAATCATGACCCTATGGACATATAAATAATTTAATGAGAACAAGAAATGTATATTTTAAAAAAATTACTATATATTGAAGCATTAAAATAACATAATATATCATACCTATATCCTATTTTTACATAAACCCTAAAACGACTTGTAAATCATTAACATAACTCTATTTACAAGAACTCAATGGTTCTATGGTATCAAACAGTGTATTTCTAAAACAATAATAAAAGTGCACCCAATTATTTGTGTTAGTCAAATGACAAATCTTACCTCATAATGACAAAACAAGACTTTGGAAAGACTTACACAAATTATTGACTAAAAAAAAATGTATTGATTTAAAAAAAAAATTGTGTCAATGCCGACAACAAAAGTGAGATAAATAATTTATTATTGCTGCAATCACAAAGAAACAATAGTTATCTCTAGTCTATGTGTGTCAATCTATCAAAACAACATAATATTGCAAACCCACAACCTATTTTTATATAAATCTTAAGAAGAGCCATAAACTATTCAAATATCTCTATTTACAAGAATCCTTCCATTCCATGGTGTCAAACGACATAACACTATAAAATAAAAAAGTCAAAGTCAACTACTTATGTCAATCACAAGTATAATATTACCTTAATCTGATGCTGATGCTGAGTATTTTTTAGTCACTAAAAGGGCATTACAAGATAGAAATCATGACCACTATAGACTAGTACAAAATTTAATCACATGAAAAAATATATTGAATAAAAAAAATTGACATCAGTGTCACTATAAAAGTTGAGACAAATAAATTATGGTCATTACATTCATTCAAAAATATTAATTCGAGCTTAACTCCCCTAATAATGATAGCATGCCCAATCTATCGCTGACAAGCTATTAAAAAACTAAAGCTTTGTTATCCAACTAAATAAGCATAATGAATTGTGAAAAATTCTCTCATAGATGACAAGTTCATATATAGATTTATTTTTTTTCAAAATATCGTTATGGGAAATATTAGTTTGAATTAATAATACATCAAATGAACCTATGTATCCTTACATATATATTAACATGCACTACAATAAAAATTAATGGCATGGAACATGACAAATAAATATTCATTAAAAAAACTTGTAAGAATCGTAGAAGATACCCATGCCATTACTTCAATTTATTGACAACTCACCTTTTTGAATATACCATCTAGTAGTTAGGGTTAACACATCTCCCCCTACAAGTTTCCATTCTTACAATATGGGCCGGCCAACCGACACCACATATCAATAATAAAGAAATATGGTCATATTCATCCTCCAACTTTACATTTAAACTATTGATCAAATACACAATGAAAGCCCCATCCCAATACATAAATGTCTATCTAATAAATCAATTAGCCTTTTAAAATAAGGAAATGAAGAAAAGTAATTACTCTATACTAAATGCAACACGGTTATAATCATAAAAGATAATAGGAGATAAAATTTAGGAATAAAATTTATAGAATTCTCATTATATTTTATAGTTTATACAACAAATCTCTATAAAAATGTCCCCATTTGTAATTTGATCGTAAAATGTGGTCCAAAATTGTATGCATAATTCTCTCAAATAAAAGTTTATCCAAAATTGCTTGTTTGTATAATTTCCTTTAAAAAATCCCGTTAAACCACTTAATAATTATGGCTATTTGTTCGACGCATGCAGATATATGATATAATTTACGGTCTATTATACTGGTATGGATTTTATAGCATTACGGATAGTTACCCATCAACTGAACTGATAATCATCGTGCACCAATTTCCTATTAGAGAAAATCTTATTCTCCAAGCACAGTCCTTACAAATTACGGCGGTCTGCTGTGGCTTATTATACACAGACCTAAGCACAACTGGCTGGTACATGATGCCTGGACTCTGCGTCGTGGGATTTTTATAACTTCCGCAAGTGGAAATGCATTTACCTTAACATAAAAACAATCATTTTTGGATGGTTTTATATTAACAATACGAAATGGGTGAAACGTTTATATGGTCATCGAGTGGGTATCGACAGAGTTAAAAAATTTACGCTTTAGCGAATGATTTGGCGTAAATACATGGTTGTACGGTTTACTATAGAAGTTATGTTTGCTGCTTATCAAGTCGCTACAGGATTGTCTCTTACTTGTATTGGCTTTATTAAATTGACCATATTGCAGGACTAGCAGTTGCCCGGGTGTTGGAATTCGGGAAGGAATGTATAACTTTTTTTTTTCCCTAGTGTATATTTCCCTTTTTAAATGTGAGATATGGGTACCATTTAATGTTTGAGATCTAAACTTACTAACTCTCTGTCACTTGCGATTAGTGACTCTTCTATCATGACATTTACATTGTATTACAGATGATGTTTCATTATGTACTCATGTGGCATGTACATTATAAAACCTTCAGTACTCATTTCAACTGCAACGAAAGTAACAACACAAACTTTATAACTTTAATATATTACCCCCACATCAATGTCATTGCATTGTTGAATCAATTCACACATTGAATGTAGATTCTTTCTGTAATTAAAAATAAATATTACTAAAAATGATATTCGTCAACCACATCATATCATTGATTTACACAATTTCACTTTACAAAACCCCTCATATATATATATATATATATATATATATATATATATAAAATACAATATCAATAATGTGCCATATTTATTTATAACATAATTATATTTAATAATAGTTTTAAATAATCTAGGGTGTATCTAACAAGACTTTTATTGCTAGTGGTTTTCATTGATAGGAAATACATCTCACAAATGTATAGAAGAAATTATGGTGAGTACCTACCAATATAAGAACCTTTAGCATAAAAATGAGAGATATATTTATTTAGTTATTGTGTTCTTATTTTAAAATAATGTTGTTTTAATAGTCAAGTTCTTTGGTAACTAAAAATATTTTTTTTGTCAATGAAGGTGAAGGAATATTTATGTTTGTGAAAGTTATAAAGTGGCATAAATTCTCTACCACTATAATGATGACATTAATAAAGCATTTACTAATAGATGTAGTCTCAATAGCTACTCCATCAAAATCAAATGTTTAGTGTAATTTCACTACAAAAATAGATACAATTGAGCCACAAATAAGTTCACTTATTTATATGCTTGTTAAATTGAAATTATCACTCCACAATGTCATGAATATGTTATTTTTGACATATCATTGATTTGAAGTATTTTTTGCATTTTAAGATTTCCTTTCAATGTATTTTTCACACAAGATAAATTGACGTGATGACTCTAATAATGTCTACTATAGCTATATTTGACATTTATATTGAATTTATACATTGGTATATATATTTACTATTTTCAATAAATAGATTTTTTGTCAACAATAATTGTTACAGTATATCACATGAATGTTTTATATATATATATATATATATATATATATATATATATATATATATATATATAATTCCAATTAATTAATTATTTATGATCCAAACTTATTAGTTTAGTTTATTCTATGATTTGTTAGTGAGAGTTGGTTCATGGGAATTAGTTTGAGCCATTAATACTTATAAAATATTTATAAGCTTTTATGTTCCTTGTAAATAATCTCATCTCAAAATAATACAAACTTATAATTTTATGAAAGCTTTGTTTACAATGTAGTTTCTCAGCTATTCCTCCATTGCCCCTATAGCCAAGAATGGTAATAGAGATTGGATATCTGAAGAGGAGGATTAAAGAAATTTGAAATATCTTGAGAAAGAAGACAACATTTTTTTATGCACAACTATTTCATAAAGAATTAACAGTGTCTTTAACCAAGTGAATGACAAATTATTACAAAAAGATTTTTTAGAAAATAAAAATTAAGGGATTATACTGCTATGAAATCTCGATCTATTGTTCAAATTGAATAGTTATATCTTATTATGGTAGATTACAGACATAAATGATGGTTGAAGTTTGGTTTTGTCAAAATATTCTTAAAGAAGACACCCAATAGGACTCAATGCTATTTCAAAAGGTTATTCTTCTGAAGGAGACCGCATGATCACTGGCAATATTTGGACATGAATTTTATGAAAAACATATTGAAGTGATAGGCAAAAACATTGAAGAATTAAGAGGTAACAATACTCTAAAAATACCATTTCTACAATGATTCCATTGAAGAACATATAAAATAAAATAAAAATTGTATAATGAATCCATGGAAAATCATATAAGAGAGAAACATATATGATACACTAAAATAAATTTTTTGAAGGTGTTAAAACCTAAGTCATAGTGTCCTCCAGGAAAACAAGAAGTCAAAATGGCACATAACATTTCCAAACAATGATGGAAGTAATCTTATAAATTATGTTTTATTTACTTCCTTTTCTTTGCATTCATGAGTAAGGCCCTCCACAAAAGTGGCAATTAGATTTCATGCAAGTAAAAATATAGCAATTTGTTCTTACATGCTATGGTATTTGATAAAATTGTGAATGCATTTTTATTTAATATTTTTTCCCATCCATAAAACAAAAGGCATATATAATATTCTCTGTTTGTGTCCACAAGTTGTTTGAAGTAAGGTTGGATATTAACATCATATTAGTCACTTAACAACATGAGGTCAAGGGTTTAAAACTATACTTTGGAAAAAAAATACTTTCACATTTGATTTTTGGAATATGCTTATTGGAAAATTGAATATTTTATTTTCAGAAGTCTTTATAAAGAGAATATATGACATAAGGGTATAGGTTGCATAAAAAATTAAGACACTCATTCTAAATTTTATGATGAAGCATTTATTTGTGTGAAGGTAGTCATGTTGTTAACAAATTTATAGGTTTTGGGGAATTTTGAATAGAGTAAAATAGTTTATTTTATGTTTTGAAAATTTATCATATGTTGTTTAAAATGAAACTTTAATGATAATTGTGTATAAATGTGTAATTTTTATAGAAATTGACACATTCAAAGTGTAAATTATTACAATGCCACCTCTTTCTTGTACTATTGGTGGATACAATGTCATTTAAGTCTAAGTATCACACTAAAGGTTGGAGGATCCATTGGAGGGTAGAAGATTATTACCCTTTCACAATTACCTATTCACTTATATTTTAGGTTTAATGCTTGAATGGTAATTTTTCTAGAAATCTTTTACTTATTTTTATTCTAATTTTAGCTTTCTATCCATGATATTCATGAATTAGAAAAGATAATATTTTTTTATTTTATTTCTCTTATTAAAAAAATTATCATCTCTATCCTATTAGGGTCGGAAGATAAATAATTAAGACACTCATTGTAACTTTTGTTGGTATTTAATTAGTCATCTCATCTCTCTCCTGCTAGCATTGGTTGAAATTAAATTAGTCGTTGGTGATTATATGTATTTTTAAGGGTTGATATCACTAGTAGTGTTAATAAAAGGACATCAACCTTTGTTGGACATCAGGGAGATATGCCATACACATTACAAGTTGGTCACTATGATGGGATTCTAGTCTGAACCTTATTTGGATTGATGTAGTTAAATAGGCCTTGATTATGTTCTACTATAGTAAAACATGATGATTATCAAGGATGAGTAGGCCTTGATCATGTTGGTCAACCTTTTATGATGTCATGCCTTGTGTGTATCTATGTAGTTGGAAATGTCTTGATTGTGTTATACTATAATGTGGCATGATAATCATAGAAGATTAACAAGCCCTTCTAGTATTCATCAGCCTTTTATGATATAACTTGTAGGGCAGGCTTCTATATCGAGTGACATCAATTTTGCTCATTACTATGATGTACAATACAATAGCTCTAGTTAATTCAAAGTTTTGTTGATGACTTTAGAGTCATAATTCCTATTCTTTTTCCTTCCATACCCCTTTGAATCAAGGGGGAGTTTAATGGATTATTTATCATCCCAATTCATTAGTCTAGTTTATTTTATTTTTTATTGGTGAGAATTGGTTGAATTGAAATGGTTGGATCTCATAACCATACGTAGAAGATTTATAACAATTTACCTCCCTTGTAAATAATCTCATATCAAAACAATACAATATTAATTTTTTATGAAATCTTTTTTTACAATGTAGTTTCTCATTGATTTCTCTAACTGCTCTAGAGCCAACACAATTTTATACCACATATTTTTTAAATCTATATTCATCTTGGTTATAAAATTTATTTTCAACCTTGTTGATACATGTCACACATAGTATTCCATTTCCCACTACAAACAAAACCAAATACAAATTATCTTCCATGTTTTAACTTATTGTTATATTATTAAAGGCCAATCTTAACCAACACTCTTTCCTTTATTGGTAATTATTTATACCTAGAAGTTACTTCACTGATAGGTAAACTAATTTCTATATCAATATTACCATGGAAAGCATTAAACCAATATTCCATGTAGTAATTTTGTTCTATGAACAAACTAATTTTTATAAATAATTTGTTTGTAATTGATTATTATATTTGTATGGTACACATGTTGGGTTTTTGACATTATTGTGTTTTGATATAATAATATTTAAGTATAATAACACAATGATTATGCTTGGAAATAAATTATATTTATATTTCTGATTGTTTTTTACATAAATAAGAAAATGATTAAATAAAAAGTAACGTATATTCCATATTCAAATTTTCAACATTAAAATTTAGTAAGGTGCACAGTAAATTCTTCTTAAATCTCTATTAAAGCATGAATAATAATAAATTTAATTTCTAAAAATAATTTTCGTAAATGCAATCCATCAAAGAAAGAAAAGGATTGTGTAAATTTGTGAAAAAAAGTGACAAAATAGGGGATTATTTTCAATGTTTCCTTTGAGAAAAAAAAGAAATGATAGTCATGCCAATATTAACGCTAATCATTCCAATATGAATTAACTTAAACCAAACATTGAATTTTTTTATTTTTATTTTTTTTTAATTTTGTTTGTGTGTGTGTGTGTGTGTGTGTGTGTGTGTGTGTGTGTGTGTGTGTGTGTGTATTACAATACTATGAATATACATTGTTATGAAGGTGGTATAAACTAATAATGTAAACCTATGCTACTAATTTAAGATCCTCCAGGGTTACGATGGAAACTCACCATTCATTGCTATCAAATTGTGTCATTTTATTAATTTATAGATGGTTCTTTAATTATGGTAGATCTATAGTAAAAATTGGGTTACAAAACTTTTGGTTGTACTATAAAATGTAGTCTATAATATATGTTTAACATTTAATCTCAATTCTATGAGTAGTAGTAAAATTTTGATAGCTCTTATAATTGTCATTCAACTTAAAAGACCATCTTTCTAGTCTAACACTTGGCAAGTTGGTTCTTTGGGATTTATAAATTATACATAAGATTTAGATGCAAAAAATTATTTTGATATAAGGAGTATTAATGTAATAGGTTTTTTTCTAATTTCATGTCAATTGGATAACTTTCTATAAAGATATTATGGTTTTTTTAGTTATCATTGGGATTGAAAATGTCACCTTAGTACCTTTTCTAGAATGTGACACTTGGAAAGATGGTTATTTTTGGGTGGTGATAATTAGAAAATCAAATTTGTGTAGTCATATAAGATGTATTTTAAATTTTTTGTTTAAATTTTTAATATAATTAAGTAAACATTTTTAAATATATAGCAATTCTAATATATGCCATTAAGTCTGAAACATCATATGAGAGTTATTGATAGTTACTAATAGTTAGTTATTGATATTAAAAACCTACAGCCACCTAATTTGAAGTTTTATTTACATTATAATTTTTCATTTATGTGTATTTTTTACACAAGATAAATTAACATGATGACTCTGAGTATGATTTGAAATAGAATGTGGGAATGAAAGAAACATTTCAATATCATGTTATGATTAATATAGGCTAACCTTTGGAAGCTAGTGTGGAATCTAACCTTAGACATAGTAGTAGGTTTAGGTCTCTAAAAAATTTCATAAAAATGATCTCTGAGGAAATACAAACACATAAAACCCACCCTATGCACAAGGGGGCATAGGTCCACAAAAGGATTCACTAAATGAAGATGGACCCCCTTACAGATATGTGGAACAGTTATGAGATGTATTCTAGGGGCAATCCACATCTAAGTAAGCACCCACAAAAGAGTAAGATAATTTTTGGGGTCCCCTTAGGACCAATCCAAACATAAATGAGATAAGGATCCTTTTGGGGATTTGTATTACATTCTAGAGCAGAATTCTAGAGGGAATACATGAAACTTTCCAACCTAATGATAAACTTTTCTTACCATGATGATGGTCAGCCTCTCAGCCTCCATATTACATTAATCATGGTCTAAAAAATGAGTATGATTTTGAGGAATTAATGAGAAAGCAAACAAAATTTGAGGATTAACCTTACCACAATGAAAAACACTAAAGCATCCCAAGGTAACCATGACCATAAACTAATGGTTAAAAGGTAACAAAAGTAATTGTTCCCAAAACCAATAAAGAGTAAAACCAAAAATTGAATTTCAAAATGGGTAATGCTCAAGAGTGCATCCCAATGGTCATTAGAAGTTAACATTATCTCAAATAGGTCAACCTTGGATTTTAATTTCAATTTATTATTGAATCCATCAAATTACATGTAATTTTACATTTGAAGTAAAATGTAAACACTAAATTGATGTAAACATGTCTTAATAGTTTTGAATGTTGTGATTCTATGATTACACTTTTGGATTGGTCACCAAACATCAATGGACTAAGAAAATAAATATTTCAAAAGAAATAAATCAAAAGGAAATTGAATAAAACTTATTCTAAATTCCTTCATTGAAAGGGTGATTCAGGCAATCTGCATCATAGGCTTTTTGGTGTAGTTGGAAATGGAGCAAGCCCATGAGCTAGACTAGATGTATCTTTGTTAGGGTTATATATGCCGAGTTGGAAGCAATGGAATGCACATACAATTTTCCCTCTAAGCCAAACATCCAAATTTTCCTTCTTACAAATTATGACTATTTTTTAATACATGTAGATTTATTTACATGAAATCAAGAGCTATAAAATAATCAATCACTTTTAACACAAAATGATGGCATTTTACAAATGTGAAACTTAGTATATCGCATGTTGAGGTAGACTTTAGTTCTTTCATTATTTGGATTTACTAAAATATTTGGTTGAGGTTTTGAGTTTCTTGTTGAGCTTTATTATTTTTAGTGTTGGTTCTTAATTGTGAGCAATATTATCCACACAAAACTCACCTTTTTGGTGTTTAACACACCCCATTACTTGATATCCCACATGGGGACTCTTTTTATTTTGTATTTTATTTCTTGTGCAATAATATAACTTCATCAAATGAGTACCACTTGATAGATTACACATAACTTCACTTAGTCAATCATTGACCTTTTAAAGTTTTCTTAAGTGATTCTAGTTTCTTTGTGCATCATTGAGATATAGGTCTTCATTCAATTTTAAATTTCAAGTAAAATGTGGAATCTTAAATGATTATTTTATTGTCTATTGAACTAATCTAGAGATATTTATGTTATGATTCATATTTTGAAATGTTCATTCATTTGTTAACACAATTTATTTCATTTGGATTGGTGTTTGTTTGGTCAATTTTATATTCAAATCTAGATCTATTTGCCTTTGTGATATTTAATTTTGATAAAGTTCATGTTTAATCAAATCTAGTTTGTGCTTTTTCCCAATCTGAACAAAGTCATTACATTATTTCTTCATGTTTCTTTATTCATGTCTAGATGGATTCCATTGACAAACCTATTAATTATTTCTTGAGGTCATCTTTGCCTTGTTTTGTTTACATAAATATACAAGTGTCACAAATCCCTATCCACATGTCAAAATCCCATCAATTTTGATAGTTCCAAAGTCAAATATTTTTTGAAAAATAGTTAAGTCCTTTTAAATCGTTGAGACCATAAGATTGTGCTACGTGGCACAATCCTACTAACATGTCCTGATAAAATATCAAACCCCAAAAGCTCATAACCTCATAGGCATTAAGGTATTATCTTAATGACATGAAAGCTAATGAATAATGTAAACATTTTTACCTCTAAGGTTCTGAGATATCTCCATGTGGTACCATCTTAAAAGCCTAAAACCCTAAAGGATTAACAACATTAACCCTAGAGCTCAAAGAATTATAATTATTGACCTGAAAAATCATGAAGTGCTTGAAATCTTGAGAATAATCCACATAGTGCTGACTAAGGAAAAAATAGAGTTAAACATGGGAACATCAATAGATTACCAAGGGGAAAGGTGGGACCCAACAAGAAAAGCAATGAAGCCTATTGAAGAATAAGCAATGAATAGTCAAAAATGTAAAAAATGGCAGCAAATCAGACATGTAGGTGTTCCCCTTAATGATAAACATGTGAATATGTAAATAGGAAAATAAAGAACCAAAATTTAACAACCATGGAAAAAAACACATCATGGACAACTGATAACTTGTTTTATACTGGAAACAAAGATAACCAGTAGAGGAAAGATTGTGACTATATGACATAAACATGAAAATTTTAGATGATATAGAACAAAATTTCAATTGAAAAGAGCCTGCATCAAAGATTTGATGAACTTATCATAGGATAAAATAAGCACGGAGATGGTGATGACAAGGGCATTGATAAAATCTAGATAAAGGAAGATATCAAAATTGAGAGGATTGTTCACAACTCCAAAGTATAATTGACCCAAAGAATAGGGATATCAGTAAGTTAATCAAGAGGACTGAAAACATCTATGTATAGATTAAAATAATGCATTATTCCAAATTTTATTTTTCATTAGTATCTAGTAAAATAAATATTTGACTTAATATAAGTTGCACTATCATGGAGATAAGCATGAGATATTGGGAAGGGACAGTTTTTTTTTAAAAAAAAGATCCAACAACTCTATCATTTGTATTGGTTTATAATGAGGTTTCCCTTCCTTTTAGGATGAATGCTTGGTTAGTAGAATAAATTAAATATCACTAAATATCAATTATTCTTTGGATAAATACAGTGTATTTGAAATTTAATCCACTTACATCATAGATGTTATATCTAAAATTGTGCCATGATTAGATCATTATCCTTGCTTGATTTGTTATAACAAAATATTGAGTTCTATTCAATTATTTAATTTAATATTTGTATCATGAACATTTAATTAATAGTTTTGCATGTTCATATCCATGCTGGGTCAGCTCTTCTATAAGTGTAACATTACTTGAATAAGTAAGGCTTGGGAAATTAGGTCCTAAAATTTTGTCAGAGTCACTTGAGCATTACATTATTATTACCTCATGGTTTTCTAGATTTGATTTTATACCAAGGTTGACACATTTTGAGTATCAAAGCTATGTGGAGAATGAGATAGGATCCCACTTGACCTTCTTACTAGTTTTTATCTTCATATGGTTTGCCAAAGATCTTGATTTTAGACTCAATCTATGCAAAGCCGTTTTTGATTTTATTGTTGAGTAAGTGGATATACAATTAGATTGTGCAACAAATAGTTTAATAGGATTTGAGAGCTTATTTTTGTTGTCTATAGGTTTACATTATTCAAAATGTGAAAATAATTAAAATATTATGTATTATACTTATTTTAAACAGAGTTCTGGATTTCATGTTCACATAAATTTCTTTTGATTCATGCTCCTTATGGTATTCAATTATTGAAATAGTTGGGCCAAGTGCCTAATAATTTTATTAAATCAAACACTAATTTAATTATTTAGTATTAAGTGACCCACAATATTAATCAAGGAATTTATCTTTTTCTTGCCCTACTTTTTCCCTCTCTTTTACATTTTGTTATGATAAATGATCTACCCATTACATTGTAAATAACCCACTTATAATACAATTGATGGTGAAATCCTAAATATATTGAAGATATAAATTGAACATTTAGTGGGGAAATTCACAACTTATCAATGGTATATTGTTTGGATTATCTTGGCACTTGGATCACTAGGAGCTCATAAAAATAAGGGGTCTCTTTGTCCCATGAGATATTAAATGATTTTGTTCATTTAAATCAGTTAGTTATCAATTGACTTAGTGGGTCACAATTTCAACGTAGTAATCCATTCATTAAGGAAGACATAAACAACATATTTTCATGTTTTGAAATGGATTACACAAAATAAATAAATTAATGAATAAAATAAATTCATAAAATACATAGGAGACACAAATAAAACATGCATGTTTAGTATGCATCCAATTACACTTAAATAATAAAATTATAGATTTCAAGCAATAAAAAAGAGAAACATATGAACTTAACAAAAATAAATGAAATGCTAATATAAAATATGTATTATATCAAATACATCATTTAAAATTTGGATTGTTTCAAAAAAAAAATGTCTCTTGCACATATCTGGTTAAACATGCCTTTGAAATATGTTAAAATGCTTACAAATTTTGAAGAACACTTTGTTTTACTGTGCATTACTTTACACAGATCTGAAAATTAGGATACAAAAAATCATTGATTATATTAATTGGTGTAATCACCAATGTGCCATCGAACACTAACATAATTTAAAAAGTATTACAACACTTGCCAAACAAAACATCAAAAAATATTATTGAACTAAACAAAAAAATAGAATACAAAAAAGCATACCAAAAAGAAGGGTTCATCATGCTTGCCTTAAACTAATTACATAAGTTAAATTATGTTGATCACAAACTGTTAAAATTAATAAAGATTGGAACAATTGTTACATAGTATGATAGCATGAAATAATACATAACAGACACTTCAGTAAGTATAAAAATAATAAATAAAGAGGATAATGTTTCCACTTCATCCATGGCATTGTGCATGAAATATACTGAGATGGGGGGTTAATCAAATTCCTTTTCTTTAACCACTTAACCACACATTCAAGATATGTAATAAAACTGAAACAATAATATGTACCACACAAGAGAGAGAGAGCCACCAAATTTGTACATGGAAACCCAAAGTGGGAGAACAGTCTAAATGAGCATTGACTCAGATTACAAAACTTAAAAGTACCAACTTGTAGGAGCACCAACGCATTTTTTGTGCACCAACACATTAATTACTTGTGAGTACCAACCCACAGGAGCACCAACCCCTCTTGTGTATAAAACACAACTACCTATGTATGTTGCTTAATCAAAAAATGATATAACTCTACAATGTCTCCTACTTTTCTCTCCTTGAAAACAAAAAAAACCATGCACTCTCTTGCATATTATAGATGACTTCTCAAGCCTTTATTTATAGCTTTCCAAATGAACTTTGGTATCACCCTTTGTGACCCTTCAGTCCTCATGGATAATGGTACCAAACTTGCATAACACTTTGTATCCTTGCATTTGGAAAGTCATATGATGACATTTCATATAAAAATGCATCCTTTCCTCTTTTGTCTTAATCTTGGTGACTTTTTGTATTCCTCAAAGTGTCCCTCAATGGAAAAATGTGATATACCCTCTTTTTTCTTCACATGATGACTCTTGGAATTTCCTTAAAATAACTTTTCATGATAAAATGTGTCCCATTCCTCTTTTGTCTTTTATCCCATGACTTTTTGACTTTTCCATGGGCCCTCTTTTGACTTATATGTAATGCAAGATATATTAATTAATATTAAACAAATATTAACACACATTAGCCAAAATATGAATATTAAAAACACAATTAAATGAAAATGGGACTTTATCACTACTTCTAGACCTTTGACATTAATGAAAATATTTTCAACAATCTCCCCCTTTGTCATTGATGGCAACCTCAAACTGAAACTACCACATCTTGAAACTTGTACATACTACCATCTAAAAACATACAGTAACTCCTCCCTGTTGTAGCAACATGTACCTATTCTCTGTACCTATTTTTCATCTATTTTTACATATGTACTTATACCTATTTCTATTCTTCTCTCCCTTTGACATCAATGACAAAGGGCCTATCCTAGAGATAACACTTAGCTCCCCCTCTATTCATGTTGATCCTTAATGGTAGGAGGTAAAAGAAATAACTCCCAAATTCTCTCACAGATACTCAAATGTGTATTTTGGTAGTGCCTTTATGAAATATATACAATTTTCTCTATAGTACTGATATATTCCATCTTAACTTGTTGATTTGCAACCTGGTCTCTCAATAAGTGATATCTAATGGGAATATGTTTTGTTCTTGAATGCATCATTGGATTATTTTAAATATTAATAACACTTTTGTTGTCATAAAAATAGAAATAGGCTCATCATATTTTATTTTGATATCTTCCAATGTTTGCTTCATCCAAATACCTTGAGTACAACATAATGCCCTACAATATATTTTGCTTTAGCTATAGAAAGTGATGCTGAATTCTACTTTCTACTTAGCCATGATACTAAGATATCACTAAGAAAGAAATCTCCTCCACTTGTACACTTTTTATCATCCATGAAACCTGTACAATCTAAATCTATATAAGCAACCAAAGTTAAATCTCTGCTTATGGGATACCACAATCCATATTCCAATGTCCCCTTGATATATCTAAATATTCTCCTCACCAACTCAACATGACTATCTTTTAGAATTGACCGATATCTTACAACCATACCTACTACATGCATGATGTCAGGCCTTGATGCTGTCAAATATAAAAGACTACCAATCATAGATCTATATAAATATTGATTTGCAATAGGTAAATCTTCATCCTTGCTCACCTTATTTCTTGTACACATTGGTGTGCCAACTGGTGCACAATCCTCAAAACCAAATTTCTTTAACATTTCCTTTTCATATTTACTTTAAGATATGAAAATTCTTTTATCTAATTGAAATATTTAGAATCTTAAGAAAAATGATAATTCTCCAAGCAGAGACATCTCAAATTCTTTTGGCATATTATCAAAAAAATATTTTGTCATCTTTTCAATGTTTCCTCAAGAAATGATGTCATCAACATATACCACAAAAATCAATTGATGCTCACCTTCTATTTTGATGTAGAGATTACTATCAGCAAATCCTCTTTTGAAACCTTGATCTTAAAGGTACTTATCATGTCTTGCATACCAAGCTCTAAGAGCTTGTTTCAATCCATACAATGATTTCTTCAATATGCATACATGGATACTAATATTTGAGAAAACAAATCCTTAAAGATGGTCAATGTAGACCTATTCTTCTAGATTCAAATTTAGAAAGGCAAATTTGACATCCATCTAAAACACTTTAAAATTTTTAAACACTGCATATGTAAGAAACCTTCTAATAGCCTCTAGGCTTACCATCGATGCAAAATCTTCTTCAAAATCTATTCCTGGTCACTTCTCTATTTTTAATCAACTTATTCTTATAAACCCATTTTATTTCTACAATATTATGATATTTTGATCTAGGTACTAATTCCCAAGTATCATTCTTTTTAATATGATTTAATTCTTCATCCATTGCCTTAACCTAATGATTATCATGTCTAGCTTCTAAAAAAGTTTTAAGTTGAGTTTTGGATAACAAAGAAAAATTAACTTTCTTAGATTTACTTACCATCATTCTTCTGGTTTGAATTTCTTCATTTATGTCCTTAATGATGTCACTTTCATTATGATTTATTTGAACATATTTGGATGGATTTTTGGTGTCCTTTCTCTCCTTCTCATTCTCATCTTCATCTGATTCTTCAAAATCTACTTCTTCTATCATTTTAGGAATGTCTGCTAGACCACTGATTTTTTGTGTTCCATCTTCTTCTATCCTAACAATTGCACTTTCAATAGTTTTCTTGGTTCTTTTATTATAACATTTATAAGCTTTACTTTTACAATAATAACCATTAAATATACCTTCATTTTCTCTAGATTCAAATTTACCATGTTTTTAATCAGTTTTCTTTATGAAGCATCTACTACCAAAAACATTAAAATAATCAATTATTATTGGTTTGTCTTTCCATATATCATAAGGAGTCTTTTCAGTATTTACTCTCAATAATGCTCTGTTCTGAATATGCATTGCTATAGAAACTACCTCTCTCCAATATTTTTCTATTTATTTAACATTGTCCTCACCATCTCTTGAACTATTCTATTTATCTGTTCAACTACTCCATTTTGTTCTAGTGTTTGGGCTGCTGAATAATGTCTCTTTATTCTATGGTCTTCACAAAACTCAATAAATTGATCTAACATGAATTCTCGTCCTGAATCTAATCTTAGAGATTTAATCTTCAAACTAGCTTCATTCTCAACTAATGCCTTGAATTCTTTAAAATGTTTGCAATCTTTTGATTTATTCTTTAAAAACATTACCCAAGTCATACGCAAAAAATCATCAATAAGCAACATGAAATATTTCTCACTTTTTTTACTTTAAGTTTTAATAGGTTGACATAGATCATTGTGAACATGCTCTAACATCTGAGAGGTTGAGTACTCTTTTGTTTTGAACCACATTCTAGCCTACTTCTCATACTGACAAGGTTCACAAAGCATGTCAAATGGCTTTGTAATCTTTGAAAGACTTTTGACTACTTGCTTCTTACTGATGTTGATAAGATTTTAAAAATTTATGTGTCTCATTCTCTTGTGCCATAGCCAACTTTATTCAATCTGGCTCAAACAACATCTTAGACCTTTGATTTCTTATAACATATACAAATTATTGCATATTCTCTAAGTATCTACAACCAACACATCTGAATCTTTTCTCCTAATTTCATAACCTTTTGCATAAAAGTTTAGTCTGTGCCCTTGATCACGTATTTGATTAACTCTCAAAATATTATACTTAAGACCTTCTACATAAAAAAAAATTTCAATTTTAGTTTTACCATTATCCAAACTTAGTGTACCTTTCCTAGCAATTCTGGTAGTAATATTATCTCTAAATTTCACTATACCACCATTGATCTTCTTCAAGGTTATGAACTTGCTTTTATATCTTTTCATATGCCATGAACATCCATTGTCAATGAACCATGTATTTTTTTCATTTATTGCATGCAAAGTAGTTATACCATTATAGACTTAGGGTATTTCTTTTGCCATGAACCTAACTAAACTTTTTTCTTGATGAATGAAGCCTTAAAACTCCAGTCGTTCTTTACTGAATCAAACATGCTTATATAGAATTGAGATATGTGTCTAAAGTTGTTACACTTGTAATATATTATGGCCTCTTCATTAAAGCTTGATAGAGGAGCAAAAGAGTTGTAGCTTCTGCTTGAATCTGCATGACTTTTCTTCTCCTTATTTCTAAAGTTGTTAGCCCTTTTTTTACATTATATTATTTTAAGACCATATCTATTACAATAAAATTAGTAACCATAAAAATAGCATATATTTGTGTATCTTTGACATGATTGCCTTTTGTAGCTCTGCTCCCTCTAGCCTTCTTTGTTTGAGATGTCCTCTGTATTCTTAATTTCTTCCCTTTTTATTTCCTCTTTTGTAAGAGTTCCAACATAGCTCTTTTCTTTTTCTTTGTCTATGAAACTAGTGTCCTCCCCTTTTTATTTTTCTAATCTAATACCTATTTATCTAGCATTGATCTTTGACTTTCTAATATCTTATTTAACATACTAATGTTATTCTCAAATTTTGAATTATTAGTTGATCTATCATTGATTGCTTTATTTGTTTTCACAAGATCTTATTTTTAAGAAGCAATTTCAATAACATACCTTTCACATTATTTACTTATTCAATTGTGCCATTATATCTTCTTCATTATTTTTGACTTCTTCAAAGTGTGCTTGTACATCTTCAATTATTTCCTTTGACTCCTTTCCATTTTTCTCAATCTCGAGCTTTAATATCTGATTCTTCTTCTAAATATCTTTTAACTCTTTTAAGGCACAAATGATTTATCCTTCTAGATTCACTTTAGCTTCATCTTATTCTTCTTTTTGATTATCTATACTTTTGCTTGTAGAGGCATTTTCATGTATGGCTATGAATAGAATCTCTTCTTCTTTTGAATCACTGACTCCACTATCTTCTACTGAGCTAGGATCTTTAGAATATAAACGCTTCTTCTCAAATCCCTTCTTGAATTTTTATTTAAAATTCTTCTTGTATGTAGACTTTCCTTCTTCATTTTCATGATTACCCTTACCTGGGCACTTAGCTACAAAATATCCAATCTTTCTACAATTAAAACATTTAAAATGTAATTTTACTTGATATTTATTTGTACCCTTTTTTAGCTTGCAAATGAATAGAGCTCTCTTTTCATCTTCATCATCACTAGAACTGTCACTTGATTCTTGAATCTTAGCCTTCTCTTTCTTTGATGTCTTGAAAGAAGCTTCTCTCTTTGTGGGTTTCTCTTGTTTGGTCCACATCCCATATGCCATAAGAATACCATGTAGCTCATCCATTTTTAGTCTGGATAAATTCTTCATCTCTTTAATTGCCAAAAACTTTGCATCATATCTCAATGGTAGAGATCTCAAAACTCTTTGAATCATAATTGATTCTTCTAAATTTTCTCCAAGACCTTGAATCTAATTAACTATTTGATCAATCCATAAAATATAACTTGTTATATTTTCTTTCACTTCCATCTTTAAACTCTCAAAATATATTCTAAAATTTTGAAGCTTAACTTGCTGAACCTTTCCATCACCTTTGTAAATATTCTCAAGTTTTACCCAAGTTTCATGAGCAAATTTATATTGCATAAGTTTAACAAATTTTGATTCACATAAATCACATAAAATATCATTTAAAGCTTCAGAATTATTTTCACTTATCTTTTTTTTTTGTCAGAGTAGTTACAAGTGTTTGTGGCTCTTCATATTCCTCCAACACTAATTACCAAATGTTGAATCTAATGGCCATCAAATAAGTCTTCATCTTTTGGCACCAAAAAGTATAATTTGTCCCATCAAACAAAGGTGCCTTATTTGTAAAAAAATCTTCATGTGATCAAGCCCTTATGATTTATTGTTCTACTTTCAAGATATTAAACTCTTTTCGAAGGAACTTGCTCTCATACCAATTGTTCAGAATGAAATATAATAATATGGGGGGGGGATAATCAATATATTACATATATTTTTACTTATTCAAATTCCTTTCCTTTAACCACTTAACCACATATTCAAGATATACAATAAAACTAAAAAAATAATATGCACCACACAAAAGAGAGAGACAAAACATTTTTATGTGGAAAGCCAAAGTGAAAAAAACCATGAAGAACAATCTTAAGTATATGAATGATCACAAAATTAAATTATAAAGTTCACAAGCACCAACTTGTAGGAGCATCAACCCCTTTTCTGTCCACTAACACAACAACTATTTGTGAGCAAGAACCCATAGGAGCACCAACCCCTTACATAGATTTGTGAGAACCAACCCCTATTATGTATAAAACATAACTATCTCTCAATGTTTCTTACTCAATAAATGATATAACTCTAAAATATCTCTCACTTTTATCTCTTCAAAAACAAATTCAAACCATGCACTCTCTTCCATATACAAATGGATTCTCAAGCATTTATTTATAGCTTTCTAAATGAGTTTTAGCATTCACCCTTTGTGACACTTCAATCCTCATGAAAAATGGCACAAAACTTGCTTGACCCTTTGTATTGTTGCATTTGAAAAGTGACATAGTGACCCTTCATAAGAAAATGCATTCTTTCTTTTTTTGTCTTTATCTTGATGACTTTTTGTTTTCCTCAAAATTTATTTTCATAAAAAAATGTGCCATACCCTCTTATGTCTTCCCATAGTGACTCTTGGAATTCCTCAATATGACTCTTCATGAGAAAATGTGCCCCATTCCTCTTTTATCTTTACTTTGTGACTCTTTGACTTCTCCCTGGGCCTTATTTTGACTTATATGCAACCAAACATTTATTTATTAATAATAATTAAATATTAACACACATTAGCTAAAAAATGAATATTAAAGACATTGTTAAATGCAATGGGGCCTTTATCACCAATGCTAGAGCTTTGGCATCAATGAAAATATTTCTAACATACACATGATTCATAGAGTCGACATGCAACTTGTCTAAATAATAAGCAAAGAAGATAATGTTCCCACTTTAATCATGCCACATTTATTCAAAGTGTCTACATGCATTCATGGTCTACAAAAATAAATTATCCAAATGCCACTAGCAGAGTGCCAATAAACACTTAATTTTTTTAAACAAAAGTATGCAAAGGAAATGAACTTGGCAACACTTTTTATTGTGAGCCACACAAAGAAAACATAACAAATATATTTTCATATGCTAAAATTTCTAAATAGGAACTGTAAGACATGGTTCATGCATTTTCATATCATACCACAAATCATTTTTTCATGGTAATGAAAATTTTAATTGTCTAGGTGATGCAAACAATATGGGTTAAAATTAGAAAATGACAATAAAAAGGAAGAAATATTTTATAAAAATGTTTAAAAGATAGACCAAATTTTAAAAAACTAATGAAATCTGATATCAAATAAATTAATTTCAAAAATATATAAATATCACTCAATTATTTATTACATCTAAGAAAAAAACTTTTATAATGATTTCATAATTTTGGACAACCAACATTTTTTTTCTAAATTCTCAAGCACTAAACATTATTTGGAACCACTTACAAATGCATTGTAAGTATTACATAATAACAATCTAAAATAACATGAAACAAACAAATCCAACATATTTAATATTGATGTTCATGATTTATTAATTGTAAAAGATCCTAATACATGTACACAATGATATACATTGAATAAAGGATGATAAACAAAGATAAATATTTTTCTAGGCAATTACAAGATAATTTATTGGTCACAAAATTCTAGAATCTATGGAGTCATCACATGCATTTTTTTTTTGTGGATAGAATTTTGACTGGTTTATATAAAGGACAAAATTAGATATTACGAGTTTTGTCTATAACTACATAATTTTTGATGCAAGTATACTTGATTCAAATATATCCAAATAATATGAACATCACCATACTAGAACATGTAAGAAAAACATCAAAACACATTATAGATACAATTTTACTATTCAGCCAATGCCAAAAATAGTTATCTTTGAACCATGTACAAAGGAAAATAACTTGGCCATCAAAAATTTAAGGGATATTTATACTAATTTTAAAAATAGATGATATGAACATTCAAAAACATTTGACATCTTTTTAGTGTAATTAAAAATATATTAAAAAAATACATGGAAGTGATACAAAGCATACATAAGTATACAATGAATTTTTTGAAATGAAATTCATCACATGCATGTACAAATAATGTTTGCTAAAAAAATTCCACAATTGTAGAAAAAAATGTACAGATGCACAATTTTTGATTAATCCTTTTGTTTCAATATCATACTCTATGTCCTACATGAAAAAACTAGATATAGCAATGATAAAAGTGTTTGAGTGAATATGTAAACAACACCATCTTATAAATATAGATGTTATTTAGATGATATGTAACCTTAGAATCACATTGATTAATAGATGAGAAATGTTTACTCAATAATCTATTCACATAGTTTTGTCATTATCATTGCATAATTACTTTATAAAATGCATATTCATAAATACAAGTCTAACAGATGAGTGCACATTCATTCTAAAGCCTTCAACATTTTTGCTTCAGAAAATTGATGATTCAAAACATGTTATATGCAAATCTACAATATATTACTAAGATAATGGCTAGAATGATTGGCCCAATTTTGTCTCATTAATTTTTTCTCTAAATATGATGCAAAAAAATAGTCCAACCTTTTCGAAGCCATAAATTTTGACTCGTAGCTCCATTTGAGATCTTACATCCGCCAAAATGACTATAAGAATGCTTTCAATATTTTTTGGAGTCCATACATGATCATCTAAGGGTCCAAAATTATGATTTAATAAATTTTTAAAGATTTTTCTATTTTTAGAAATTATATATTTTTAGGACAAGATGTTAACTTCAGTTGAATTTCATCTCATAGTCTAATTATAGTGTTTAGGATATTTTGGAATATTTTTAGAGTTTCATGTGCTTGCATGTGAACTTAATATAATTATCAACTCCTAAAAATAGAACTTCTAAGTTTTTTTTAAAGAAATTTACATGTAAACTCTAATTTCTGAGTTTAAGCTTATTTAAGCATGGTTTGGGTTTGTAATTATTTTAGGTCATTCAATACAACTCAATTCTAAGTTATTATTTCAGATCTTGACCTATTGGTAATTTTATCATCGTGATAGTTTTTGGGTTCATTAGAATATAGGAGAAATCATAAAAATAAATCATGGAAAACATAAACCCCATGTAATAAGATAAATTAATTATAATAAATATATTAATATTGAAAATCATTATAGAGAAAATCTATTATTATATTTTCATATCACAAAAAATGAAAATAATATGAATCATGTTTCTGAAACATGGATTTTTACATCTACTTTCCCTGAAAAAAGGCATCCTAAAAAATTAAGCTGCATATAGTTATTTCATGAACACTACTTGGGAAAAATTCAATAATTTTTTTACAACTTTGATTTCAATAATATAAATGTCCAACCAATAAATTTGAATGTCTAAGGCAATGAATTTTCCAATGAAGAGTATGATCTAGAATATGATTCATAATATTTCTAGGAATTAGGTAAAATGAAATAAAATATGAATCTATTTGAAATAAGAAAACCCTCATTTATTTATAATAACAATTACTATTACAAAAAAGTAATATTTTTGAACAAAGAATAATAGGAAAACATAAAATACAACAACAAAAAAATGGAAAGAAAACATCAGTACCAATTTACTTATTTTTAATAAGAGGTGTAGGTGTGGGAAAAACCTTTGTGGAAAATTTGATCTATGAGATGTTGATTCATTAATATAAAATGTTAATTGATAGTGACCCACCTAAGATAAAATTATTGATACTAGCATACAATGCAAGAGGAGTCACACTACATTTTTCATTCTTCTTATCATTTAAAAAATCATAAATTATTTGACTTAATTCTGAAATGATTGACACATTATTGGAGCACTAAACCTGGGTACAACCCCTTTTCATAGATGAGATATCACTAAAAGGATAGTGGTTCTTGTATTCAATAGGCAAAAAGATCAGAGATTTAATTCATATTCCTACAACCTGTTTTGCAAATTTGGATATGATTTTGTGAGTATATTTTTATAATGTGCAACTAATACATGATTCCTTCATCTTTGAATAGACAGAAAGAAATGATAAACTAATTTCGTATGAATTTTTACAAAAAACATATAAAAAGTTGTGGAGTGCATGTAACATTTTGATAAAGTAATAAGAACTTTATAGTAGTTTTTAATCATTTTCATACGACACATTGAATAGAAGATGACATAACCCATATCAATCAAAATTATTTATGAGAAGCCCCTATAGTCCAATATTCTAGTTTATCTTTTATGTAAATTATAATGTAAAGAAGCATAATGCTTGAATGCTATCAATTATTTTATGGAATAGTATCATTGTCCATGCCATTGATGAAAAAGAAACTAGAAATGAAGTAAAACAATTATGTCATCACTAATCTACACTTCTTAATATGATCATTATAAAACTTGAGATGTTAGTTTAAATATATGCTAGAAATTATGACATTGAATATGTGTTTTGAAATGGCTCAAATAGGACATTTAAAACCAACGCCATTAAAAATGATATGAGCATACTATCGATCAAATTCAATGATCAACATACTAGTCATTGCCAATGCATAAAATCAACTCCCATATATCATAATTCAATTACACAGGATTCGAAACCCATAGTACATGTTTCTAAACCTATATAAAACACATGAAAGAATGGTTCCTAAATAATTGAAAAATAATTTCAAATACAAGATGCATGTGCATGAAAAATATACATATCTTAAGGGCTCGTGATGGATGACATTAAATTTGATTCACCTAGAATAACACGTCATGGGTTAACATATATGACATTGTTGTGCATTAAAATAATTTATTCTTTTTACTTTTTATCCATTTAACCATGAGAAATTTTAGTCTCAAAGAGAATATAACTTCATAAATCTTACACTTACAAACCAATGCAAAATAGAAGCTAGATTTTGTTTTGCATAATTCACATACTAATAATCTTTTTCTTATCTCATCACTAAATATAAGAAGTTTACAATGACATATGGAATACATGCTCAGTGATCATGACATCATGCATTCAGCCATATTGTGTTTGTAAGAGACACCCATTAAAATCATTATATCAGGCAATTTACTAAAATGTCTACATTACATTTTAATGCATCATGTTCCTTAAATCATGATTTTCATTAGAAAATACATTTATGCTTTAACAATAATGTAATACATGAGGAGAAATATTGAAGCAATGAAATCAATTATCTTAATCGATATCTACCAAACTACAATTATCACTGTATGTAATGCCAAATCCAATAATCTTAGATATCATAGTTGTTATTGATGATGTATTCATAGGTGCAAATAAAACACAAAATATAATCAGATTAAGTAAATTCAATATTGATATTAAAAATCAACATAAAAACTCAAAAGTATTTGAATGACAAATGGAAACCCATAAATGTGATTTTTTTCAGAAAGACAAGATGTTTTATCCACACCAATTATTGATCACGTATGGTAAACTATTTAAAATACAAAAACAATTCATTTTAAACTAGATTATTATTGGAGTAATCATGACATTATTTTTCTCCTTGTGTACCACACATCTATATTAATCTATAAGCATAAAAGATAAAATTCAAGTAAGATCATCCTTTCACAAATTGATTAATCATATATTCCATATCAATATGCATTTACACATACTTAAATTTCTGACCACTCTATTTATTATTTTAAATTTAACTATACAATCATAGGCAATAGGATGAATAATCAAAGCCAGTAGGAGATGCAAAAATGTAAGCACTAAAAACATTATACTTTTTTCAAACTCTATTTCCCTTCACACCTATATACACTAACATTGAACCTATTTTTTTACTGACACTTTGTCTTCATTTAATTTTATATCGATCAATGATCTAAATAGCTATCAAATAGGAGATGTTTTAAAAGCTAATTTTCATGTACCTTACAAAACATTGTTACAAAGACAATACAACAAGTAATTTTTGCACACATATCTCATAGATGTTAAAGGAGAAATGACTCATACCCTCAACATGCCTAACATTCTTATCCTTGTAACAAACAAAGAATTCAGCTTAAAAAATATAATACATATTTCACATTTTTCTATTTCTCCAAAAATAAATTATGATAATGGATATTTTAATATAGTACCATTTCTCAATAAATCTAGTCTATTGGAGAGCATACTACTTATCTATATAGAATATAAGCTCACCCTATATTCCATAATCCACCAACTATAAACTACGAGCAATTCTTATGCAACTGCCATAGTCATTTTAATTGCCACATGTACTCATAAAATTATATTGCAACTAATTTTGGAAATAAAAGATGGCAATACTAAATATGACATTACAATGGTATGCTTCTACTCTTGCATATACTTCACATTCTTGAATCTCTATTGTTACATTAAAATTTAAAATATTCTCTTCACTTTGCATCTTTACCTATATCAAACTTTTGACCCTTTGTTACTTGAAATTAAAAAAAAAAACACGAGTTAAAGAATTTCCAGTGGACTTGTTCAAAAATATCATCGCATGCCTTGGCCCTAAAACTAATTTCAAAACTACTCAATCAACATTCATCACACCGTTGAAAGCTAAAAAGTTCATCTAAAAATTGTCTTTATTATTGGACATAAACATATATTTATTTTATTTTATTTGACTAATACTCAAGTTTGTAATTTGTGTTTACCTTCAAAAATTTAGTTAAATTGAAGATATTAAATTATAACACTTTCAATATGTGTTTTTCTAGGTCAAAAATTCATTGAAAATTACCAATATATTCAATGTCATTCTAGCTCACTTGTAATAATTGGAGTTTCATAATTCAACCATCACAAGCTACCCACACCACAATGTTCAATTTGATTTGTGCCATCAAAAAAGTACATATTCATATATTCATTTCTTGACTTGTAATCTAAATATTATCAAAAATACTAATATAAAATATAGTCTTTCAGAGCCAGTATTGAAAACAATACTTCCTACATTCATACAAATTTCAAAAAATGACCATCTTGAAAACACGAGCAGTATTATCTACTTTCTAAGAGTATTTTAATTGCAATAAAAAATTACTCTTAATGAACAAAAATTCATTCTGCATGTTGAGAATTTAAACAAAAATTAAGGTATATAAGCTACTTCTGAAAAAATTCTTTCATTTTCTAACTTTGAAGCTACACACTACTAACTAATTTATACTCATTTACTCTCACTATGTAGATAAACACTTCTTATGTTTATGGAGGACTTATATCTAAGACTTAATTATGTTTTGTTTATGCTACAAAAAGTGAATGGCTTTTCTGAATATGGTCTAAACATCAATAAATTTTTATTTATCAATAGTGTTTAGTTATATAACTTACTACTCAAGGACTCACATCTTTGAATTTGAATTTGTTTTATTACAAAATATTCCCATCACTTTATAATTATATTCTTCTATATTTGTCAACAAAAGAACTACTTTTTATATTTTGTAATTGTATTTCTCTTAACAATTAGTATTTGATTAAAATTATATTTTTATTCTATATATGTTATTGTCATTTTTATTTAACATTTTAATTTCTATTTTTATTTATCATTTATATCAGTGTTTACCTCTGGTTTCGTCTCTTAAACAGTTTTTGAAGTTAGCATTTTTTCATATTAATTGTAAAAAAAATCACTTTACTTATTTCATTTTATTATTTTGATTTCAAAAATAAAATATATTATTTGACACAAAGGCTAGGACTTGCTACTACACGTCCCTTGTTCTATATAAAAATTATAATATTATTTCACATGAATGTTCAAAATAATTGTATATCTTATTTATTCCTTTTAAATTTCTATTTGATGCTACATAACATTTTTCATTTTAAACTTGGTTATTAATTTCATATGAAACCTCATTGAAACATGTTACACACATTTTTCCTTTGGCATTATCAATAAATTCAAATCCAAAAAATCTTTCATGTTTTGTTTTTCATTATTTTTAAATTTAATCTTCACCAACACCCTTCTATTTACTGACCATTATATTTTATAGTAGTTAAAACGCTCATTAATAAGAAAAGCTATTATTTTATTATAATAAAAATTATAGATATTCCAATAGGGTTTGGTGTATTAGTTTTGATCTATGAACAAACAATTGTTGCTAAAAACATTTTTTGAAATTATTTCTTATACGTGTCTAGTAAACAAGTTGCATGTTTTGTTTTAATGTGTCTTGATACAATAACATATAAGTTCAATATAAAAAAAGTCATACTTTAAAATAAACAACATTAACATTTTTGAAAAAAACTAGAATGGAACGTACAAATGGTAAAAAACAACAAGAAACTTACATTTCATTTTCAAATTTTTTACATTGAATCTCATCAAATGTAACAAGAGCATTGAATTTCATTTTCAAAATCCTATCTTGTAAATGCAAGCTTTTTAAAAGTAAGTCACAATAGCATATATTTGAACATAAAGGTGAATGGATAGAAAATATCTATAATATTTAAAAAATAAATAAATAAATAAATAGATGTATGATTTCAGAAAGGAATAAATATCATTTTTATTTAAATATGTAATAATCATGCCAATATCAATACTTATGATCTTAATATGTTTACTCTTAAGACAATTCTATAAATAAAAAAATAAATTACATCCATATGAAAAAAACATTAAAATAAATATTAAAAAAAAATTCTTAATATAAATAAAAAATAAAATAATACACAAGAGTAAAGAATATCAAAAAGACATTATTAACAAGGAGAACCAAAAACAATACAACATGATAAAATTAATTCCTTTCAAAAAAATGTATTTACTTCAATACATAAATACCGCTATACATATTTCATTAAGTATATGCACTTTACAATGTATCATTTTCATATTTAGAATATAAATGAACTATACATTATAGTTATGCTACATATATTGCAAAAAAGAATAACTAATATCTATTTTTTTTAAAGAGAAAAATATTTCTTTTCCGTCACAGTTTTATGCCAATGATAAGAACAATATTTTATTTCCTTATGATTCAAAAATATGATACCCACCTTTTCCAATCTACACCTAGATTCATATTTTATATGATGATAAAAAATATCATAAACAATACCGAAACCTCTATCTAGATGGCCAACAATATGAAAGTTTCATAAATAAATTAAACGTCTCTAAAAAACTTTTACTAGTATCTCACCATCGCTTGTGTGTCTGAATATGGAGTCTTTGGTTTTCCACAATGAAAAGTGATAATTAAAATATACGGTCTCTTAAAATTTTCTTGTAGCAAAAAGTGTGTCATTATTAATGTTATATCATACATGTGCTTATCTTCCTCTACATGTGTTTTATTATTTTATTATATTTGATAGGTAAAACTAAATATGTAGCTATAAACTACAATAACTTTACAATATGATGGATTTCACATAAATTGTTGGTTTGTTAAGATATAACTTTTAAAGATATGGTGAATAAAACATTAATAATAATTATTATTATATATTTGATTTCAAACAAAATTATTATCTTTTTTTTGCATTTTTTTTTCCATCAATCAATACAAAATCTGTATCATACATTATTTCATTTAATGGAAGATTTATAATTTAAATGACATAATTAATTGAATAATTACTTAAAATATGTAATATGTCTGACATAACCATTTTTTAAATTTAATTTCATTGTCTATAACCAGAATATTTCACATTATCTTATATCTAAAAAAAGCATGCATAATTATACATTGATTTGGCCATCACAAAATAAATGTATTTCCAAAAATATAATTTCACATTACTATTTAAAAAAAACAATGATTCATTATTATTATCAAAATAATGTGATAATTAAAATATCTATAACTAAATATAAAAGTATAAATCGTTTAAAGATTTAAAATCAGCTATATCTTATTTACCATTCAATATAGAAACCATTACATTATTATGATATTTATTACTAATAAGTGAAAAATAAGGGACGAATCTATAAAGTAGTATTTTTTTTAAAAATAATTGATAGGATAAAAGCATGGGTATTGAGAGGTCTCATAACCTTTTTCAATGGATAGAAAGATCGGACATTGAATTTCACACAGAACAACTCTACTAGTGGAAACGAAAACAAAAACCAACAAACATCAAATAAGATGTTGAATCTACCACACAAATTTCAGCTAACATTTGCGAAACATCCACATATCTTCTACAAGATTAATGCCCTCCCGATCTAACGGTCACACTAGAAGACTTATGGACCAATATTCTTCTACGTTTTTTCTTTTTCTTTTTAATTCAATCCACTCCCCCTTGACTTATGCAGACTCTGAGGATAAGGGTATACAGATTTCAATATAATTAAAGGGGTCACATTTATTTTTTGAATTCCCGTTCATAACTTCCTTTGATTTGGGTGATTCAATCTCTAGTATTGCATCACTGGATCGAGGTTGTTTAGTGGCTTCTAATGTTGAATCTAGAACCTCCTCCTCAGTGAATGCTTTGTTTACGACTAATACAATTGTAGCCTTATCTTCTTCTGAAGATCTTGCCTCTGCATTTCTTCCATCTTAAGATAATGGGGCCTAAATTTCATCATCCTTTCTAACTTCCTCTTTTGAATCACTTTTGGAATAATTTTGTCTAAACACTCATAAAATTGAAGAAAGAATACTTACATGAAGTTGATGCCATTATTTTGAAAGTAATTTTTTCAAATTAACCCGCAAAACAAAATTACAAATTAAAAAAATTAAAATTAAAATTAAACAATAAAATTTTACTTCACTACATCCAAATGTTATGAGCATACATGTTATATTTTAAACAAACTATTCAATATTTAATTCATAAAAAATAATAATATAAGAATAATCTAAAATTTAGAACTATATGATTTTCATATTTTATTTTATTATTTCACTAAAAATGTGCAGTTATCTTCATGTTTGTTCTTATTCTTATGATTTTTTTGGTTTAGTTAGATTGTTGGCATTATAGCTTGATGTGGAGGTCTATCCTCTAGAGACCATAACTTTTGATTTGTAAGTCCATTTACACCTTCGTTCATACCAAAATGAAGGTCTCAAAATTTTTAATTCGATACTAATATTATATATCTTGTTAGATACATTTTATATGTCATATGTCACCATATAAATGTTTGAAAAATATATTTTACTAAATTTTTTGATGATGTTTCTATTTCTAGAAATAATATATTTTTTTAACTGAACATGGACTTGAGTTAAAATTCATGCATTGGATTTATTTTAGTGTTTAGAGGATATGTAGATATTTTTAGGCTCATTTAAGAATTAAATTAAAAGTTACTAAAAATACTGGTTGAAAAAGTTATTATAATATTAAAGTTACTAAAAATAGTAATTTCTAAAAATGACATGGGTTAGTTTTCTTTAGGTAGCTTTTGATTTATTTAGTTTTTTAAATTATGCATGTCAACTCTAATTTTGAGTTGAGATTTGTTCCAATACTCTTACATAATACTTTATTTAGGTAATAAAAATCAATGGAGAAGATTGCTTTTATGCAATTTATGATTTTATGGCTATTGATATTTTGATTATCTACTCTTTCTCTTCATCATCTATTATCATAACATGTTTGATTCTTATAGGTAGTATTTTTTGTTTTTGTATTATATTTTAAATATTATATTTTTTAATATTATTTTTTAATTTAAAATTAGATGTAAATATGTTGAGAGGATGAGATGGAATTCTCAAATGAATAGGACTATGCAAGAGATAATAAGGAAAGTAGAACACTTAACCTCAATTATCACACATAAAAGAAAAATTTAAGTGGAAGATTAAATTGAGGAATAACTAGACCATAAAGATGAAATTTAGCAAGAAGAGGAATGATAATATCCACCATCAATTGAAGTGATAATGGTTAGAGATTTAAATGGAAGAAATGAAGGAACCAAGGTTAACATTCCATATTAAGAGGTTGTTTACAAAGAGAGGCATTGATAGACTACATTAATATCATGGAGAATTTTCTTGAGTGGAAAAATCTAGGAAAATAAATTTCACATGCACTAAATTGAAAGGTCATGCAATTATTTGGTGGGATCACTTATATAGAGGAAAAGAAATTTTAAAGATAAGATCAACACATGGAGAAAGATAGAGAAATATTTAGGGATAAATATATTCCTACATATTTTGTCCAAACCCTATACATAAGATTCTAGAATTTAAATAAAAATGATGATAATATACAAGTGTTTACAGACAAGTTTTATAATCTTTCTATATTAATAGATTATGATGAAACATAATAACACTATCCGTAAGGTGCAAAAATGGTTTGAATTTTTGTATTAAAGATGAATTAAGCATGAAAAAAATGTTTATCATAAAGGAGGATTATAAATTAGATTTAAGCTACAAGAAAAAAATAGATAGACTTTCAAAATATCAACTAGGTCAAGAAGAGGATAATCACCTCTAGTAAGGTTTTGAGGTGGGTTTAATTCCACTAGAGAAGGATCTACCCATGATGTATAAAATTGAGATGAAAGAGGAGTAATATTTTAGAGAGGATAGGGCTATGGTGGTGCTACAAGCTGGTTTATAAATTAGTGTAGGTATTAATGTTATTAAAGATGTTGAGAGAGAGAGAGAATTAGTGTAGGTATTATTGTTATTACAGATGTTGAGAGAGAGAGAGAGAGAGAGAGAGAGAGAGAGAGAGAGAGAGAGAGAGAGAGAGAGAGAGAGAGAGAGAGAGAGAGAGAGAGAGAGAGAGAATTTTTGTGTATTCACTATCATGAAAAATAAAGGAGACAAGATACTAACCAAGTGTGTATTTAATTGAAGCTAAGGTAAAAGAGTAAAATATAGAAGTTGTAAAAACAAACATTGTCTAAAATATCATGATGAAGATAATAATGACTAATCTAAGAAAATAATTGGTATAGAATAAGGGAGGTGGTTATTCATGGTTGCGAAGAAACATTTTT
This sequence comes from Torreya grandis, assembly GCA_037957365.1. Lineage (NCBI taxonomy): Eukaryota > Viridiplantae > Streptophyta > Pinopsida > Cupressales > Taxaceae > Torreya > Torreya grandis. The sequence continues at coordinate 1,303,388 of JARHVA010004888.1, forward strand.
TCAAAATAGTACACTTTATAAGCTAAGATATGTAAAGTAATTATAAGTGGTATTAGTTGTGAAAATATGAGTTCTAAATAAATTATAGAGAAACTAGGTTTGGAATGAGAAAAGCATCCTTATCCTTATTAAATTTGATGGTTTAATAAAGTGAATGAATCTACAGTATGCGAAAGATGTTTAATCAATTTTTATATAATTTTTTTTTATAGAGATAAATTATTGTGTGATTTTCATCCAATAGATCCATGTGATGTCTTGTTTTTAAGTCCATGGCAATATGATAGTAAATAAATTCATAAGTAAATAAACAATACATATATTTTTTTAAAGTTAATACAAAAATTCATTTCTACATCTTAAATAAGAAGAGATGTTAGAAATCATATTGTCCACAAAATAATTTATCAAACACATGAAGATGCAAGGTTGTTTTAATACATTAATAACAAATAAATAAAGATTAAAAGTGGTATAATTATTAATATAAAAAAATTAATTATTAAAATAATATGTGGATGTTATATATGATGTATTACTAGATGGTTTAACACCAAAGAAAGACATTCAATATCATATTGATTTGAATACAGGTTCAACACTTCTAAATAAAATGGCTTATAGGATGAATCCAAAAAAGCATGCAAAATTTAATAAACACATTACTAAATTTGTGAGAAAGTGTGTAATTAAAAATAGCATGAGTCCATGTGAAACACCATCATCATTAACTTCAAAGAAAGAAGGGATATGGAGGATGTGTGTGGATAATAAATTAATTAATAAAATCACCATGCAATACAAATTTTATATAACGTGTTAGATGATATGATAGATATGATTTTAGGAATAAAATATTTTTCTAATATTTATCTAAGGAGTGGTTACTATCATATTCATAATTGTGAAGGAGATTGATTGAAAGTAACATTCAAGACTAGGGATGGATTACATGAGTGGATGGTTGTTCCAATCGAATTGTCTAATGCATTTATTACATTTACGATTGCGATGAACATAATGCTATGAGATTACATTTTTATGTTTATGATGGTTTATTTTGATAATATTTTGATATTTAGTAAGATTAAGGAAGAGAACTTAATAAATTTAATAATTTTATGAAAATTGTTATGAAAGGATAAGCTTTATGTCAATAGGAAGAAGTTAAGTTTTATGTAAAATAATTTGATATTTTTAATATTTTTACTTTTTATAGATGGTGTAAGAATGGATGAATAAAAATTAAATGCCATTGTTGTGTACGCTATTCCAAAGAGCATCATAGATGTAAGAAGTGTTCATGGGTTAGAAATTTTTTTCATAAATTTCATTAAAAAATTTAGTAATATTGTTGCAACAATAACATATTACATGAGAGGTAAATAGTTTATGTGAAAAATTTTAGGAACATAAAACTCTAAATTAATGAATAATAAGAATACTAAAAGACATATTCTAGCATTAGCAAATTTTAACAAAGCGTTTGAGGTTGATTGTGATGTTTCATATGTTGGGATTGGTGTTTTGTTGAGTCAAGAAGGAAGACCAGTAGCATATTTCAGTAAAAATTTGAATAAAGTATAGAGTAAGTGTTGTACATATGATGTTAAATTTTATGTCATTATACAAGCATTAAGATATTGGAGGCAATATCTAGTGCCTGAGGAGTTTATCTTATTTATAGATTATGAGGCCTAAAAGTATGTGAACACTCAAAATAAGGTAAACAATAGACATGTTAGGTGGGTATCTTGCTTGTAGGGATATACCTTTATTTTGAAGCATAAATTATGAAAGTATAATCATGTAGGAGTCCATTAATAGATAATAAAAGTAATATTTATGAAGTGTACCTTATATAGGATGTTTATCTATCCAATGGAAAATAATTATGTAGTTCAGGTGGCTATCAAAGGGATAATATTATAATATTACTACACAATGGTAGTTTATCTAAACATTCTTGTAAGACTAAGATAATATCTTTGATGGAGGATAAGTATTTTTGGCCAAATGTGAAATGATATGTAGAAAGATATGTTTGAAGATACATGATATTTGAGGTGGATAAAGGCCATGTAAAAAATATAAAGTCTTACATGCCATTACTAGTTTCAAAAGAACCATAGATATATTTAAGTATATATTTTATGTTGGGGTTGTCAAACACACATAGAGGTAATGATTCAATTTTTGTTGTTGTAGACATGTTTTCTAAAATTCTTCATTTTATTGCATGCAAGAAAACCAATGATGCCACTAGAGTTGTAAAAATATTTTTTTAAGACATTTTGAAATGTCATAGGGTTCCAAAAACTATTACATCAGATAGAGAAAAAAATTATAAGTCATTTTCAGACTCCTCTATTGAATAATATGGAAAGTAAATTAAAATTTAGTAATGCATACCACTTATAAATATATGGACAGATAGAAGTAGTAAACGTGAGTTCAAAAAATTTGTTGAGATGCATATTTAGAGAGAAGCCCAAAAAATAAGACATGGATTTAGCACAAGCTATGTTTGCATATAATATTTCAGTGAATCAATCAACTGCAAAACCACCATTTCATATCACTTACCATAAAAATTTTGTCTATATTTTAAATTTGGTTCAATTTCCAATTGTAGATCAGATTAGTAATAATGGAAAATAAGTAGCACATAAAATAGTTTCAAGAAGTATTAAGATGAAAGATACAATAATGTAATGAAAAGTAAAAGAAGAATTAGATGTAACAAGAAGGCCAAAGGTATTTAAAGAAATAGATTTGGTGATGGTGTATTTGATAAAATAAATCTTTCTCAAAGTAACATACAACAAGTTAAAGTAAAATAATATTGGTGTATGTAGAATTGTGGATAAATTTAATGACAATGATTATAAGGTGATTTTATTACAAATATTTTATATCTCTCCATTATTTATTGTTTCAACTTTTTATGATTTTTATAAATAAGATGGTAATGGTGGAGAAGATGAAGAGATGGATTGGAAGCACCATGTACCAATGGATAAGAAAGAAAAGATAATGCAAATTTTGGTTAATAAGACAATGAACACAAGATAAAAAAGTTATAGTAGGTATTCACTATAGTGGGAATGACTATAATAGGAAGACAACACTCGGATATCAGAATGAGAGATGAAAATTTTGATATGAACAAATAACAAGAGTATATAATCATTGTAATAAGTAGGTTCTGAAATATTTTCAACCAAAGAAGAATCATGTGGAGGCCTATATTCTATAGGCTATAAATTTTGATCCATAAGTCCATTTAAGTCCTTGTTAATGCCAAAACAAAGGCCTTGAAAATTTTAATTCAGCCATAACCTACATCCGATTATAGCCTTGAAAATTTTAGTTCAGCGATAACTTGCATCTAGTTATAAACAGTTTCAAAACTTCTCAAAAGCTTTATGTGACCATCTAAAGATCACAAAAAATATTTTAATAGTTTTTTTCCATTATTTTCTATTTTTAGAAATAGTATATTTTTGTAACCAGACATGAATAGGAGATGAAATTAATCGATTAAATTAATTTTAGTATTTCAAGGATATGTGGAGATATTTAAACCCATTTGAATTTGAATACAAGACATACTAAAAAATCGCAGTTGAAAAAGTTATTAAGGGATGAAAGTTACTAAAAATAATATTTATTAAAAATAGCATGAGTCAATTAGCTTTAAGTAGCTTTTAATTTTTTAACATTTTTTAATTATATGTGTCAAATCTAATTTTGAGTTGAACTCTATTTAAAGACTTATGTAATACTTTATTCATGCAATAAGAATCACTAAATAAGATTTCATTCATGCAATTTATGATTTTATGCGTATTGATATTTTGCTTAGTCAATCTATGTTTTCATCATAGATTAGTATTTAAAACTTTCAATTATCTAAGTTTTACATTTAAAGGAAACAACATGGAGTTGTGTGAGTATATACATTCATTATATACTCTTTTAGGTGTGTTTTCAATTTGGTTGTGCTTGATATTTTTTTGCCAAATTTTGCTAATAATTTGTTGTAAGTGTCCCATATTTGACATGTTTTTGTTTTTTTGTTTTTTCCTTCATCATTTTGTTACGTTATTTTCATGGAAAAGAAAGTGTTTATTTCCCCACTATTCACAATGGTCGAGGTTAAATTATGCAGATTTTTTTTAAAAAAATAAAAAAAATACATGTGCAAGTTCCAAAGATATATATATATATATATATATATATATATATATATATATATAATAATTCAATAAAAAGGGTTAGGTTTTTCTTTTTTTGTTTAGGGTTTTTCACTATGTTTTTACGTTTTTTTAATTCTTGGGTTTTTATAAATATTTTGATGTTTTAATTTCTCCAACAAAAGGCTTTTAGATTAGATTAGGGAGGCAGGGCTGAGGGGCGAGGTTTTGGGAGTGCGAGAGTGGTGTGAGTATATAAATTATTTTTATATAAATTTATAGTTGTGTTTTAAAATTTAACTCTAGCGTGGGGTCTTACATTAGTTTTTTTATTTGATGGCATAGTTCGTATCTTTTAGTCGATATGTATGGACCTTTCATATAGTATTTCGAGTAGGAGTTTCTAATATGTGGTGTATATGTTCTTATTTATGTGGTTTCTTTTGGGGATTTATCGCATAATTTACATCAAAAAGTTTTCTATAATTTTTTATTTATATTAATTTTTTAATTTATTTTATGTGATGATAATGATGATGATTGTTGTTATCATCATCAACATTTGGTTCAGAAATTGATGAACTATTTTATTAAAATGTGTAATTGGTAAATTATATAAATATACATAAATTATAAGTAAATTTTAATGTAGGTGATGTGCATATATTTAATTTGAATTATGATTATTATTATTTTTTAATTATATAATGATGGTTTATTTATATATAATAAAAATATTTCTTTTCACCTCATATCTAAAAGTCACCTTTTTTAAGTCTATTTTTATCACATACATTTTTATATAAATATATATTATTGTCAACAGATATGTGAATTTATAAATTATATGTTTTTTTTTTTAAATTATTATTAAATGATTTAAATAATAGTTTATTATTGTTTGCATCTTCTATAATTTTCAAAAATAAAATAAACATAGTTCCTAAAAATATTGCTTTCAAAATCAATTTTTTAAAAGATGTTTAGTGTAATTTAATATTAAAGTACTATATATTTAGCAGAAAATATATTTTTGTTTTTTTAGTTTTTTTTATTAAATTTCAGAATTAAATTTAAATTTTTATACATGTGTAAAATTTTAAAATTTTTTAGTCTCTTTATCATATTTAAAAAAACAAATAAATAAATAAATAAAAATTGAAAATTCTTTTTCTATCACCTTCAAATCTAAACTATTTTATGTAATTTTTTATTTACTTAATTTTTTATATCAAACTACTTTTATATAATTATAAATAATATAAAAATTGTAATTTTTTTTTCATATCCAAACTTCATTACATTAAATACTCAACCAAAAACTTCAAATGCTATTTCTAGATATTATTTTATTCAAAATAATTGTAACCACCTATTGTCCTTCAATGATACGTCAATATGTCTTCATTTGAATGCGCTACTTTCATTCAAAAATATTTCCCATCTACTATTACATTCCTTAGATTTCGATTCAATTATTTTATATGATTCCTACCTAAATTTTATGTCTATATAATATATATTTGCACCACTGAAGGCTTCCATATTTATTTTTTGTATGGTCATACTTACGTCCATCTATTTATAATTTTTTAAAAAACTAATAACATTCAATTTCTTTTATCACTTTCAATAATTTCGTTCGAATGTTCATTATAAAAAAATAAATTAAAATCTTTTAAAACTAATAACATTCAATACAAGTTTTATCTTTTTTTTAAAACGTCGCTTTCCAAAAAGAAAGAAAAGTTTTGAGTGCACGTTGTGGAAAAATATAAATAAAAATTGACCTATGTCCTGTCCTTAGCGGTTTTTAAAGATATTCAACGATTTTTGTAGATCACTTTGGCATATTAAGTGCTTTATCTTTTCGCACAGACTTACATTTTACAGTTCGCTCTACTTTCAAAACTGATCGATGCATTCCAACAACATCACTGAAAATATACGATCAGATTACGTAATTTAGAGGCAAACATACGACCCCATACGACGGTACATGTTTGATTCCTTCTTGTGGGAATATATCTATCAATTGCAGCATCCATATCTGACATGCTTTTTATGTTAAGAATTATCGATGGACGGAGCAAATTAATTTAGATCTCAGCTGAAACTGAAGAATATTTCTTCCCTATTACATCGTATTTAAACCTTTGCCTGTTCCTCCTGTAGAAGGGATAAAGACGACAACGGTGATTTGTGATTGTTTTCATGACATATCAGTGCGATGAATTTACTCTTGCCCAGGGAAAACGCTTTGCTTTAACTAAAGTCGGAAAGATCTTAATGTTTATTGGATCTTTTCATTTAAATCGATTCGAAAAATTCACATGATACACACCCATGTACTCACCGTTGCTTCTGTTCGTGACAGACAAAAAGCTTAATGATCCACCGGCCTTTGTACGTGGAATGATCGATTATCATAAAAGTGGATTTTGATAATTCTTCCAATCACATTAAAGCTTGAAAGCCTTTAATCTTTTATGTGATAAGGTGGAATCTTCAGGATATCATAATTAAAGGACTTGGCATCATCCATGGATTAGAACGCAAACAATATAACATAGGGGATTTTTACGTTCACACCAAAGGGGTTGACATGGACGAAATATACCCGGCTGACGTCTAAATTTGACTCTGAGTTAAGCCTCGTTAAAATATTCATGTCTGTAGGGTATAAATTTTATGACGCCAATTTGTATCAAAGAAATTTTTTCGATGTAAAATCTTTTGAAAAATAGAAAAGACCTCCAAAATGGTATGAATCTTTGAAATTTTTATGTTACTAAAAGTTGTATAAATAATATTAAATTTTATATTAGTGACACTGATTCACTGACAGTATCTAGGTTAAAAATAATTAAGCTTAATACAAAATGTAATAATTATTTTGAAATGCATGACACATTTCATGTATGTTTTTCATAATAAATCCTTCTAAAAATTAAAATTTAGAATTCAATTGTATCAACCTAAATTATAAGTTAGAAAAGTAAAGCTTTGTCTAAAATTTAGAATTCAATTGTATCAACTTAAATTATAAGTTAGAAAAGTAAAGCTTTGTTGTTCAATTTGTGTGATCTCTACAACCACAAAAATATAAAATTTATTTAAGCAATTAATGGAGAGAGTTTAAATTATTTTTTATATAAAATAAGTAATTAAAATTTTTAATTAATTAGAGATTTTAATTTTTAAAATTTTAGTAGAAGTAAAGAATATTATGAAACAAGTTAATTTGGATAAAGTTGAAAGATTAATTTTTTATTTTATTTTAGAAGAAATTAAATGATCAATTTATTATTACATTTGATGTATTTCATAAAAAATTGCTATTTAATTATATGTAAAAAACATTATTAAGAATAATATTTTTTATTTTTATTATTTAAAATATTTAAAAAATTTATTATGTTGTACAAGTGTAATGGCATAGATCATAGAGGAAACAAGAATGTGGGGTAATGTGACTAAAATTCATAATAAATTTATTTTGGGTGTACAATGTGACTCAAATTCATGATTTTGTTTTATGTGTAAAGGTTGTCAAGATGCGCAAAATAAAAGCATATATTGGTTGCGTACGATTTGATCAATGACTATATTATCATTTTTGTGTTTATATATTTAGATGTAATGTCAATCAGATGCTTGAAACTATTTGGTTATATTTTTAAAATATCATGACAAGCATTTCTTTATTTTTCAGTTTTTTCTCCAAAATATTTATTATTATATAACCAAATTCTTGCAGCTCCTGTAAATGATAGTGAATCTAATTATGAAAGTTGATTCTTGTATACATAAATTAATGTTGAATAAGAAATAAAATAAGAATTAATACAATAAACATGATGTACAATTTTATTTTAAACAATTAATCAGAAAAAATATTCGCTTCACATAATATAAGGTAGTTTTTGTAAAATATGGAAACCTTTATATGCACTATTGCCATGATCAACAATATTATCAATTTAAAATTTTATAAAGAAATTTAAAGTTGAAATATGTTATTTTTAAAATTTAGATATTTTTAAAATAAATGTTGATAGTTTTTAGATTATTTCTTTAATTTTGAATCAAATTTTCAATATTATTTATTACAATTTTATAAGAAAGTATAAGTTGACAACCAGTATTTCGTAACCAAATAGAAAGTATTGTTAGATTGTGAATATTTAATTTGTCATTGTTACGATAAATGACTATGAAGTATTATTAATGCGATTCTTAAAAATATTTATACCAAAATTCAAAATAAATTGATTGTTTTCTTAAGAATGTTTCTTCTATGCACTAAATATGCCTTCAAATATGATTCAAAAACTCTTCATTATATATATATATATATATATATATATATATATATATATGAATATGATATATATTTATTATATTTAATAAACGTGAATCATCAATAAAATATCAATCAACAATTTTAGTTATTTTAAAATTATCATGTGGACTCCATATATATATATATATATATCAATGGTAGTTAGATCTTCCCAATTTAAGCTATTAATAACAGGTGTAGTTTTTTATCCATAGATATCAATGAATATGTGTAAATTCTCTAGGTTTCATTTCATACCTAAAATAATGTTTATTTATGTTATTTTGAATACCCTCTTTTTAATCAATAAAATAAAAGATGAAATGAAATAGTTTGTTTCATACATGTATCAGTAGGATTATGATTCTAAGTGTTTGTGTTATATTTCCTCACAAAATATTGTAAATATATGATGCACATAAATAGATGTAAGATGTGGAATCAAAATAATATTTTTTGTTTCCCAAAAATAAGTTTCTCATGAATCTTCATGTAGCTTGGAAGGCATTTAACTATGCAAATCCATAACATTAAACATTAAAAACAATATCTATGACATGGTTTTAGTACCTTCTTATGGGAGTAAGCATTCTGCAATGGAGGGCATGTTGTAATTGAAAGTGAAATATGGTGCATACAATGGTAAAAATTATAGGGAAAAAACTATGTGTATAAATATGAAGAAAATAGGAAATTTAGTCTATTGAATTACATATTCAAACTGTTGAACATGGAATTCACCAGACACACCCAGTGTTCACCTACAACTGTATGCATTTTACTTACCCATGGCAGTTGTTAGCTAGTTGTCATTATAATTTGCCACTATCTCCTATTTCCTACCATCATATAAGCTACAAATGTCTTTCCAGTGCATTTGAAGAAAATAAATAATAATCTACTCTTATATTCAAATATATATGGACAAAATAGCCACCATATATCATGAAAGTTCGAGCCAAAACAGAAGCCACTGTAGTTACTTTTTTCATGTCCATCTTGACTACTCCAATTGTTCCACCAAAACCCTAGTTAACAAAATTTTAATTGAAAAGTGATCATACAAATTTTTGAAACTTTTCAATCTAACAACAATATTTTCAATCCATTAAAATTTAAATCCAAGGTTACATTGTTTGCATTGATAAGAACAATTCAAACATGTCCAGTGGGTTATGTTCCAAGAAGGTGGAGCATTTGCCATGATAGAGAATTTGTCATCAATATACTTGATAAGTGACCACATTCAACAAATGAGTAATTATAACTAGAAAAATGAATAGAGTTACTATTTACCCTAAGTTCCAATGGAGTCTTTCTCTTTCAAATAGCGGCTTCTTTAAGGGCCTTTTGACCTTCCATAAAATCATTAGAATTAGAATAAAATAACGGTGCCATTAATCTAGCAGTTGCAATCTCCCCCATATAAAGCTATATCTTACCTCCTCAATTATGGATTTGCAATCTCATTCTAGACCAGGGTAATCTGCTTCAAACCTTTGAATTAGGGTTTTTTAATAGGGTATTAGCCTCAATGCTTATAACGGTTAGAGTAAATAAAGCATTTTTAGAAATTTACTGTAACAGTCTCCCATAATGTTGTTTGCATCTTTTTTCTTCGTAGCATACTTGGTAGGAATCGATCCTATGTCTCCTGCCTTGAGAAAATATAAAATAGTCGTAATGAGGAGACAACAGTAATTGTAGAAAGGCCTGAAATTTGGATGAGCAGGAAAATACGTGGGTGGAATTGGGTACGAGCTAAGAATTAACCGCTCAAACAATACATATCAGATCCATGTTCTTTTGTCATAATGGCTCTCTCTTGAGGGAAAGTGAATATAGTTGTGAACATAGAAATATCCCCAAAACATAGAGATGAAGAATAATACGCCCACCTACACCTTGATCCATTTTTTTGAATGACACCTAGAGTTTTGACAGATGTTGTTGGAGCAACTGAACAGATGTTAAACGTAGCAGATCATGGCATCTGTTAAAAATCGCCCAACATCGACCAAGCTCCATATTTTTTTAAATGCATGAAATGATTTGCATTGGCAGATTGAATGAAAATTATTCACCGTTTACTGTTAACTAGAAGATTTAATAAAATATTGTGAAACATTCACAAATAAAAACTATATAACAAGTAGGGTATTTTTATAGGCTACCACTACAATATTGACCGAAGTAAAAGCTTCAATGGAACATATAGTACCGAGAAGGTACTAATAAAGCATAATAACCCAATTGATCAATTATGTTAATTATTTTAACATCTTTTTTAATATGATCCTATTCCCTAAACATTGAAATCGAACCGCATCATATCTTAAAAAAAAATTCATCAGTAAGTTGGAACCACCTTCAAAAATATTTAAAGTAGTTGGAAAATTGTACTCTATAATTTATTTGACAAAAAGAATTGTTATTCCATATATATGATGGCACATCATTATATTAAGTAGAACATACATAAATATGAGAAGGATACCAAAAATGTTATCATAATAACGTATGAAATGAGGTGTATATTCATGCAACATCTTCCTTTTAAAAGAGAAACACACTAGTCATAACTTAACCTATACAAAATAGAGTAGGAAATTCCATAATAAACATACTTTATATATTTTATTTATTTTTAGGGCATGTTCTAATTTTTCTACACGTGGTGGTGTTGAAATTATTGGTTCTAAAAAAATTTCTATTTACGTTATTTATGTTATTGTAAGTGGTTCTAATGTGTAGTAAAAACTTGTAGTTTATGTTCCATCTAATGTGAATTGTATTTATTGGGATTTTTATATATATATATATATATCAAACATCAGTAGTAATAATGTCTGTAATAGATTATTATGTAAAATTATATATTTTATTAAAAATTTTATTATTTTAAAATATTTTTTACATACGATTAATTGTCATTAAAATATATGTTTTTATTTGAGGACATTTTATTTTGACAAACTTTATATTCTATTGATAAAGTTTTCATTGAAACTTTTTTATGATAACATTGTATATCCAGTATATTTTTATTGGCATTCATGAATATGTTTCACTTGTAAATTTGGATTATCATATATTTATTTGTAAGAATTATTGTTTCATTTCTTATTGTAAAATGCAATTAGATATTTAAATTATTTTGTTTGTTTGTTTGTTTGTTTGTTTTTTAATAATATTTGAGTTTGTATATAGACATTTGGGTTTCAATAATATGTTCTTTGTTCTTTAGATAATATTCTTGTGGTTCTATTTCCTTCAAAACTAGTCATCTAAAATTTCAAACTATTTTTTAGATTAATAATATTTATATAATTAATTTACATCAAACGAAAATAATATTATATAAAAACAGTATCATTAGATGGAATATTGAATATATAAGTAAATACAATGTTACAATGAATCAAATAAAAATACATTTAAGTAAGATATTGATAATGCTTTATTTAAAAATTATATAAAAACATAAAATAAAAATTAATGAATTATTGGTGTGGGGTATTCGTTATTCTATTTACTTATTAAATTGTTAATTCCTACACTTGTAGTTTTAGCTTATTTAGGTGTGATAAGAGATTAAATGGGTGAGAGGGTGAGTTCCACCTAGGGTTGAACTGAGTGTCACTATGAGTTATCTTATGAATTTCACAGTGAGTTACATTTAATCTAACTATGAGTTGTCTAGTTAGTTTACTCCCCTACTTCTTCTTTATATCCCTGTTCGCCATGTTATTATAACTGAATTATGTAAAACAGTGTAGAGTAGATAATTCGTAAGCAACACATTTAATAGAAAAGGCAATTATTGTACATCTTCTTGCATGTTTTTCAATATAAATAAAGTCATCATTATTAAAGAATACTTATGTACTCACTCTACCAAAATATAACCTACTAACTTAATGTGACATGGTATTAGAGATAAAGGTTCTAGTAATAAGCATCAAGTTCTCTGTTTGATTTTTATTTGTATTCTCTTGATTTTCATAAGAATATTTTACATATTGCATGCATTAGCAAAGGCATATATCTGTTTTTATCGGTTGTATAAGTTTTTCTGACATGATCTGAAAGGATAAATGGTGAGGATGCTTCCTTTGATGGTTGCTGTACAAGATATCTTTTTTTTAGATCTAAAAATCAACACAAAAATTGGTTGGAAGTAAAGACCTAGGAGAAGATATTCTTGTGTATCGAAAAGCTTGCAGGCGGTAATTATCGCCACAGTTTCCAAGTTATTTGTGCCTTAGCTACATTTTGATCTTAGCAGCAACTCAGACATCCATGTGACACTTGGTGTATTGAGACTCTGACAAAACTCTGAGGAGAAATAATTATCGGGGATCTAGCGTCGACCATAGCTTCCCTATTTTGTTGTGCAATGATCCTCAATTGAAAACTGAGCCGAGTTATTTATATCTGAACTGTTTTCAGATCTGGAAAGATTTTTATAAGGAGCATTGTAAAATATAGCACTACTATTTTTTGTTGGATCTTCTAAGGAGCATGCCAAAACATAGCAATACCTTTATTGTTGGATCTACCCGAGAGGAGCCATCTATATCATCTGTTTCGATCTATTACAGCTGCCCACGACCCTACCTACCCTTGACAACCTATTCGTCATCCTCGACCTACGCACCAGCTGTACCTTACACCTGGATCTAGCACCTGCTACTATATTGTTGGTATTTCCATTTTCATGTTTTTACATTCATCGTTTGAAGGATTTGCCATAAATCTTGTTGATGGATTTAGAGGAAGGCCTAGTTGTTTTCTTCATTGGCCTAGTTTTTCTTGGGTTTCATTACATCCAATCATATTGCACACAAGCTTTTGTGGATTCGTCTCCCACTACAAGAAAGCAAAGGAGATCACAGTGATGGCAGATTAATGCAATTTAAAATCGACTCTACCGATGAAAGGCTTTATATCTGATGTAACTTTGGGTTGACGTAGCGTTGTGACTATAGGACATTTCAGGTTTGTAGCCCTACGTACTTCATAGCCTACCCTTGGATTGGGACATTTCACACCACACGGCCTCAGATATGGAGAAAATGACAGTTTTCATGTGGAGACTACAGACAAGCCTTTTCTAAACTCACCATCTGGTTTGTCCTCCCACAGCTTCTGACACTTTGTATAATCAGTCAAAATCCTTGATCCAAGCGTCCACAATATGCAAAGGTGTTATGATCCTTTAACTGCCACATCCACTGCGTGTTGAAGACCCGTGCATGTATATGGTGGAGTTGGTCTCTTTGTTTGCATGCAGATTGGCAGTGCGTACAACTTTTATAGCAAGCTTCCTTCCTCCATTGGCATCAACGTACAATTTATATTCTCCTTTGCTAAAATTCAATGATAAATTGCCCCAAAAAGAATTAAAGAATTAAAACATGTTTTATTTCTTTTTAAAATAGCTTTGCATAATTTTTTTAATTAATACCTCTTGTAAGAGGTTTTTTTTAGAAAAGTCCACATAAAGGTGACTAGGCAAGCGTTTCTTAACTTTTGTTAACTTGAGAAGGTTTGCGGTTCAGTACCAATTCCAATGGGTGGTTACATGATATGATTTATGTTTGACTCTGATGAACATTTAAACTTTAAGTGTAATTTAATTAAATACGCTATAAATGATGGAAAATATATTTTGTTGTAACTTTTGACTAGTAATTCAAAATTGAGTGCCACTTTTTTCAAAATTGTATATTTTTTCATCTTCTTTTCATTGGTATAATTTTCTTTTGTGAAAATCACTGAATTTATAAAGTGCCATATTTAAGGGCATTATGGGCCCTACTCCTTTCTACAATGTATATCATGCACTGATTGCTTTCATCTATATCGACTCATTTTAAACCTATTCTGAAGTCCATCTCTAGAGCATTCATCATTATTTTCCCTTACTCAAGCATTGATTGCTTGCTTGGATGCATTCTCAGTTGTGCATAATGTCCCTTTCATGAGTGTGGTTTAAGGGTTTATTACATAGTATTTTATGCATTTGTGCGCTTACCTGATGTCTTATCTCTATGATGTCAACCCCATTTGAGAGACTATAGATGAGAAGAGTTATTTTTTTTGAGTGATCTTTCTTGGTAAGAACAAATATGTTTTATAGCGTGCTTATAAGGAATACTTGCTCACATGTAGGAATTGTATTCCATTTTAATATGGATAGATTCTCACACCCACTAATCCTATTCAGTTTGGTAAATGAGATAATACCTGTGATAAGGTTTTTGTCACTATTTTACTACATGTTTCCATGGATCTTCATTATCATGTGGAGAATACAAAGTGGTTATGCATTGATTGGCGCATACTACATAGTCTTTTTATTGATCCTATTGAGATTTTTGTCACACCTCCTCCTGTACTTCCTATTCTCTCTTTTGAGACTATTGTATTCTCTCTTCATTCTTATATTCTTTGTGATGACACATCCATGGGAGACAGTGCTCTTTTTTCTGTCGAGCCCCATCCACTCCTATGCAAATTATTTCTCTTTCAAAGCCTTCATAGACTTACATTTTAGAGTACTTTTCTATGGATAATTTACATATTGAGAGTATTGATGACTCATATGTCCCTTTAGATATTCATATTGCAAATTTAAGTGCTTCATTTATAAATCAGTCTTCTATTTTGATAGTTGTTGAACCCTGCTCTCCTATTTGCATGGACATTCCTTCATTGAATATTCCATGCCTATCTTCTACTCTTGTTGTTCTCTCTCTTTCATTATATGCTTCTTCATTTCCATCTTATATAATTTGTTTTATGATATTTGATCAAACATTTGCACATTTTATCATTTTTTAGAGATATACATCTTGATTCCTACACACATTCCACTTGAGTTGGAATTCAATAGTTTGACAACTAGTGGTTTCTTTCTTTTGAAAGGAAGAGACAATATTTTTTGTAGAAGGACCTACTACAACATTCATCATGCAACATTCTTTGCATAGATTCTCTCTTTTCTTTTTGGAGGCACACATCTATTGCATTTTATAGGATACTCGAATCATCACTATGTACATGGGTACCTCATTAAGCCTTGTTATTAGGACCTAATTTTACTTCTCACTTAAGCTATGATTCAATCGGACTATTAGTGTGGGCTTTCTAGTCCTACCTTATTTTCTTTGTCTCTTTTTGGGGAGGAGTTCTATTTCCACTGGGTTTTCTCATTTCACTCCACTTTTGAGAGTTGAATTATACAGAAGTACCTCATTAGGCTTTGTTTTTGGGACCCATATTTTATTTTCTACCCACCTAAGTTACACTTAAGGGGAGTGTTGGTGTAGGATATTAATTATTCCATTTATTTATTAAATGAATAATTCTTATGCTTGTAGCTTTAGCTTACTTAGCTGTGATAAGAGGTTAAGTGGGTGAGAGGGTGAGTTCTATCTAGATTTCTACCTAAAGTTGAATGAGCGCTGATGTGAGTTATCCTATGAGTTCCATAGTGAGTTACACTCAATCTAACTATGAGTTCTCTAGTGAGTTAACTCCCCTATTTACTCTTTACTTTCCTCTTCACCATGCTATTGTAATTGAGCTATGCAAAGCAGCATAGAGCAAATAATTGATAAGAAAGGAATTTAATATATAAGATAGTTATTGTACATCTTATTTTATGCTTTTAAATATAGACAATGTCATTATTGTTGCAGAATACTTGTGTGCTCACTCTACCAGAAGATCACCTACTGACTTATTCTGATATGAATAAAATGTAATATTTAACATAGTTTCAAACCATAATCATTTTTTCATATCCATCAAATAAAATGAATTAGGTTAATCTTTGATCCATTTTTTAAACATTCAAATGAAAATATTCTTTTATAAAATAATAGAAATTTAAATTATTTACTTACATACATACATACATACATACATACATACATACATACATATACACACATATGTATATATCAAATATTACAATGACAAACATATAAATGATAAAATAAATTAAAAAAGAATGAACAATTCTAACAAAGTCATTTTAACATATATATATCTATATATATATATATAGAAAAATGGAAATATTTAATTTTTATTTATTTATTTATTTTTAATTTATAATGTAAACATGAATTATTTCCCCCTTTACATGATTAATTATTTCTTATACATCCTTGTCATTAATATTAATAAATTATAAATCCTTTCTCGTAATATACTTAATTGAATTTGATATTTCTTCGAAAGAAACAAATAGATTTTGTTCATTTAACCTTCTTATTACTCCCAATGAAAAAAACACTTATAATCACACACAACAATTTCCATTTCAATTTAAGATAATGGCAAAACATTTGAAATTTTTTAAATAAACACATTTTACGTGGTCTTTCATCCGTACACTATAATAGGGAAATAAATGCAATAGAACTTACTCATAGAAAATTATATCACATTTTCTTTCACTACATGTCATTTAAATGTCATGTGAATTCACTACCTGCTTATTTCAAATAGTTTTATTCGGGAGTCAATTTCTCCATTGGCTTAAAAAAATATTGTAAGCGAAGGTGAATTCAAATTCTAAATGGTATAAGTTATCCAGCAATGTAAATTATCAAACTCAACAATGAAAGAATTAATAAAATATTTAATATTTGTCATAGTTCCACCAAAATATGATATCTATATTGATTTCACAATAGAAATAGGTATAATTGAACTATAAATAAAATTATTTAATTGAATGTTTTTGGAAATTAATATTATCATACCTATATATATATATATATATATATATAATTGTTAGAATATTAAAAATATAATTAAATTTAATTAAGGCATCGATATATTTTTATTATCTTTAATAAAATAAAATATTTTTAATGAAAATGAAAATATAATTTCCCATGAATGTTAAAAATGATTATTTATCTTATTTGCTCCTTTAAGTTTCCAGTTTAATACTAGATAAAGTTTTTAGTTTTAAGATTGATTATTAATTTCATACACATAGTTTTCCTTTGCCATTATCAAAAAGAAATTCAAATCCAAACAATATTCCATGGTTTTTTCTTTTTCTCGTAATTTATTTTGTGCCAAAACCCATCCATTTATTAATCATTATTTTTCCAATAGTTAACTCACTCATTCATAAGATAAAATATTATTATAATATTATAAAAAATATAAAGTATCCCTTAACTATTTTAACCAAAGGAGGGTGACTTCCCTGATAACATGTCTTAGCTTGTGTTTGGGATCACTTCTTCCCACCCTATAACAGATGCCTGAGATCTTTACAAAAATGGCATGATCATCCATCCAACGATGACCAAATGATGCAAAAACAACATGTCCTATTATATACAAAATTCAAACAAAAACCATCATCTTATAATTATGTGTAATTACTTCCCATAATAGCCATGAAATCCACCCTTCCACATCTAGTTCTAGGTGGTGTAATAGTGGAACTTGTAACCATGCAAAAAATCCAATGACATTCCATTCAAATAAGTGTCAATTTTGACAAAATGAAATGATATTTACAATTACAGTCATGCCTTATGGACTTTATTCATCATTTTATTTTTGACTTAATAAAAGTAGAACCTCATGAATCTCAATTTGACAAGTATACTTGACCTTCACATGAATTTTTGGTGTTCAAGAGGAACTTACTAAAGTTTGACCTTGACATTCCATTCAAATAAGTGTCAATTTTGACAAAATGAAATGATATTTACAATTACAGTCATGCCTTATGGACTTTATTCATCATTTTATTTTTGACTTAATAAAAGTAGAACCTCATGAATCTCAATTTGACAAGTATACTTGACCTTCACATGACTTTTTGGTGTTCAAGAGGAACTTACTAAAGTTTGACCTAGTTATCCATTAACAATGTATTTTAAGAAAACTTTCAATTGTGGTTTCACCAAGGACATGAACATAGATGCCTTCTAGTCGAAGTCTTTGAGGTCATCTTGTCAAGATGTTAAACATCTTGAAGAATGTTTAAATCATGCCAAGAAATCCTCTTGATGTAGAATATGATTACTTCCAAATAATAATACTTATCTACCTAGAAATTTACTCTAAAGCCACCCATCTGGGCTCGATTTATAAAAATCTTGTTAATTAAAGGAGGTTAAAATTGGAAAATGTAACAAACTTTTGATTTTAAGTTTGTTTGAGCCCTTATTCATGCCAAGACAAAGGTTTACAAATTTTTGATTAATCCATAACCTACTCTATCCATTTAGGGATATTTAAAAACCTTTTAAAATCTATACATGACCATATACTTGTCCCAAAATGCATTTTAATATATATTTAATGTTTTTTCATTTTAGAAATAATATATTTTTGTACCCAAACATGAAATTTAGTTTAAATTTGTCTATTAGATTAATTTTAACATTTAGAGGATATGAATATATTTTTAGGTCCATCTAAATTTTCATGAAAAATAAATTAAAAAAATAAAAATTAAACTTGCATGAAAAATAAATTAAAAAAATTAAAATTAAAAAATTATTAAATGTTACTAAAAATAATAATTACTAGAAGTATAATGAATCAATTAACTTTTTATATCTTTTAATTTATTTAATTTTTTTAATTGTATATGTCAAATATAATTTTAATTTGAACTTTACTAAAATACTTCTATATAATACTTTATTCATACAATAAAAATTAATAGAAAAGATTACTCTGAGCTTATATCTATTAGTATTTTACTCAACTAAACAATATTTCCATCATAAAATAATTTCTGAAATGTTCAATTATCCGAGTTTACATTTAAAAGAAACATCATGGGGTTGTCTGAGTATATATACATTAATTATATAATCTCTTAGGTGCGTTTTAATTTTGGTTGTACTCGAGTTTTCTTAACTAGGTTTTGCTAATAGTAAATTTTTAATGTCCTATACTTGACATGTTTTTAATTGGTTCATTAGTTTATGTTCTTTTCAGGGAAGGGAAAGTGTTTATTTCCACGCCATTGACAACGGTTAACAAAAATTAGGTTTTGCATTATATTTTTTATTTTAATTATATTTAATTTTTATTTTTAGTGTTTTTAATTTTATTCCAGTGGTGTATTTTTCGATAAAGTTTTGTTAGTTTATTTTATATAAATATAGGTTTTAAGGCTAAATTAGGGAGGCGAGGTTTGAAAATAAAATAAATAATTTTCTTAAAAATATATAAAAAATCATCTTTTGTGGATGCTTTCTGTGGTTTTTTCTTCATAGAATTTTTGTTTACAATTTTGGGTTTGTGAATTTAGTTTTAGAATTTCGTTTATAAATTTTAGATTTTATAGTAATATTAGAGAAACATATAATAATTATATATTATTTTTATATTTTATTTTATTTTTGATGTTAAATTATAAAATTTATACGTGTGTAAAATGTAAAAAGAAAATTAAAAAATAAATATGTATTTATTATTTTTTTAATGCAAAAAATATTAAAAACTTTTTTTTCTTCAAAATTAAGATTGTTTTATCCAGTTTTTTATTGATTTTATTCTCTATATCAAATTAATTTTAATATATATTCATAAATAATATAATAATAATATCTAAAAAATTTTAAGTTTTTAATTTTTTATGTATTTATTTACTTATATTATTTTGTTCAATAAAATTCTAACCATCAAAATTCTTTCAACATTATATCAATATGTCTTCATTTTTTTCCCCCTTATTTTTTATAAAATGCACTACTTTATTCAAAAATCTTTCCTATTTACTATTACATTCTTTAGATTTTGATTAAATAATTTTATATGTTTTAAATTTATATGTTTATTCAAAAGTACATCCTATCTTAAAAACAAAAACATATATACTTCTGCCATTGAAAGGCTTCCATTTTTTATTCGTATGATCATACTTACCTACATTCATTTACAATTGTTTTTAAAATAATAACATTAAATACATGTTTTTGAAATTTCTTTATCACTTTTAATAATATTTTTTTTTAATGTTCATTGTAGAAAAAAAAAAATCTTTAAAAACCAATAACATTCAATAAAAGGTATAAAAAATTAGAAAAAAAAATTGTCACTTTCAAAAAAAAAGAGATTGAATGCTCGGTGTGGAAAAATAAAGAAAAAATTGACCTATGTCCTGTCCTATGCTTTTTTTAGAAGATATTCAACGATTTTTTTTAAGATCAATTGGGCAGATTATGTGCTTTGTCTTTTCGCAGAGACTTACATTTTATTGGTTCAGGGCTGGCGGGGCGAAGAGTGTCTTGTTCTAAGATTACGTAATTTATAGGCAAACATACGACCCCATTCCGCAGTACATGTTTGAATCGTTCTTGTGGCAGTTTCCATGTCTCACATATTTTTTATCTTAAGAATTATCGATGGACGGAGAAAGTTAACTTATGTCGGCTGAATCTGAAGAATATTTTTTCCCTATTATCGTATTTGGACTTTTGCCAGTTCCTCCTGCAGAAGGGATAAAGGCGGCAATGGTGGTTTGTCATTGTTTCCATGAAGTATCGAAGTGATGAATTATAAGGACCAAGGACAAATTAACTCTTGCCCAGTGAAAACGCTTTGCTTTGATTAAAATTGGAAAGATGTTAATGTTTCTTGGATCTTTTTATGTAAATCGATACGAAAAATTGACATGATACCCACCCATATACTCACCGTTGCTTCTGTTAATGACAGACAAAAGTCTTAATGATCCACTGGCATTTCTAGGTAGAATGATCGATAAACATAAAAGTGGATCTTGACTGTTCTTCAAATCTCATTTTTTTTTCATAATATAGCTTTGAAAGCCTTTAATATTTAATATGATAAGCTGGAATCTTCCGGACACTTGCTCTATCAGATATCAATATTGAAGGATGTGGCATCATCCATTGATTAGAAGGTAAACAATATAACATAGGGGATTTTTAAGTTCACACCGAAGGGATTCAGATGGAGGAAAAGTACCCGGCTGACGTCTAAATTTGACTCTGAGTCAAACCTTCGTTAAAATATGGATGCCAATTTGTATCATGGAAAATTTTCCGGATGTAAATTCTGTTATAACATAAATAGACATCCAAAATGGTGTGAATTTTTAAAATTTTGCTGTTATTAAAAGTTATATAAATAACATTAAATTTTATATTAGTGACACGGATGATTTGATTGAGGCAGTGACAATACCGACGTTGAAAAAAAAGAAGCCTAATTCAAATTATGATGTTAATTTTGACATAAATATTTCATATTGATAATAAATCTTTTTAAGAACTTCTTAGTTATTGGTAGTTGACTCCTCAGTCACACTGTGTCTCACAAGTTTAGAAGGATCTCTCAAGTCAAAAAATAAAATATTATTGATTTTTTTTTAAAAAAATCCTTCTACAAATTACATATAAAATTAAGAATGGAAAAATAGATCCGCCCCTATTCTAGATGCTTTTTCATTCGGATGTTCAATTTAGTAGAAGATATAGAGTATGTTTTCAAAGATAGTGTGTGGGACTAGAATAAACACACTTTGTTGGTTAAGTCTTGGCATCCAGATTTTAGTGCTCAAACTGAAATTTTCAATGTTAAACCAATTTGGGTGAGACTCCTAAATATTCCATATTAATTTTGGGATGAAAGGGTATATACTGCTATTGGAAATACTTTAGGTAAATTACAGAGTGCCGATAAAATGATAGAGGATAAGGGACACACCATTTTTGCCTGTATTTTGATTCAAGTCAATTATTCTAAAGATTTCCCTGCCCAAATAGAATTGAGAATGGGTGATAAAAAGGGATGCAACCTTTAGACTATGAAGGGATCCCATTTAGATTAAAAAAGTTTTTCAAAATAGGACATCTTGTAAATGATTGTCCAAGCCTCAAATACAAGAAGATGGTTTCATGGCGAAAAAATGCAGAAATCAAGCATATTATAGCTCCATCTATAATGACAATGTTTGTGAGAGTGAGGGTTCATAATCAGTGATCTCGTTGGAAGCAAATGAGACAACTCAAATTAATGAGACACTTAATTGTGAGAAAATGCTCACGAAGATGAGTGTCAATGTGGTAAAGGAGAAGACTAATGGAAATGTAGATATTATTTCAAATCTAGCAACCCAGACTCTGTTTGAAAGAGTAAGTTTATTTTATTTAGAACAAACATTGAATCAAGAGAAATCTCTAGAAATCTCTATCTCCATATTGCCAAATCCTGAAGTGGGAGGAGAATGGAAAACCATTAGCAATGGAAATAAAGACAAGGGTAAAGTGTGTTTGAAATTCATTAGAACGTCTCTCTAATCCAACAAAGAAAATCCTATGGGAGATACCTAGTTAGTTTCTTTTTAGTTTGTCTTGGGCATCAGTTTTTGTTGAAAATGTTAGCATTTGAGGTCACTTTTTACTGCTCTTTTGTTGTTCTTTGGATGTTTTTTCCATCCTTTTTTTGATGTTGAGTGTTGTGTGGCCTCAGTTTTCTACTTCGCTTCTAGCGTATGGGTTCCTAGCTCAAGAAAAACCTACCCTTTATCTTTAATTAAAAAAATTAGAATGTATCAACCTAAATTATTGATTAAAAACGTAAATTCATGTTATCTAATTTGTGTGACCTCTACATGCACATATTAATATAAAATTTATCTAAACAATTAGTGGAGATAGCTTCAATGTATTTTTAATATAAAGTAAGTAATTAAAATATTATTTAAATAGAGATTTAAAGTTTTAAATTTTAGTACAAGTTAATAATAATATGAAGCAAGTTAAATTGTTTTAGTACGAGTTAAAAATATTTTAGAAAAGGTTAAATGATCACTTTTTTCTTGTGTTTTGTATATTTAGTAAAACTTTATCATTTGGTTATATGTAGAAGATACTATTTATATTAAGGTAAACCTATTTTTGCATTGGTGTGGAACCCACTCCAGACATATTACGAGGTCTAGGATTCCCCTTAACTTACAAAAGATAGAATAAGATGTGGCTCATTATAAAAATAAAAAGGACATAACCAAAAAGGGCAAAGATATTAGAAAAATCAACCACCACTTTTTACTAGTGTAAGAACCAGTCAATTTTAGCTAGACCAAAAACTAGTCTGGACTAATGGAGCAAGAGGCCTAATAACAGACCGATTTTGTGTAAATCAAGAACTAGTATGGACATAGATGGAGGTCCAAGTCTCTAGAGTCAAAAAAAGAGAATGAAACCATGAGGATCCCCAATAGGTTTTTAAACCCATAAAACACAACTAATGGTAGAGTGATAAAACCACATTAACCATGAAGATGATAAATAAGTCCCCAAATCAAAATAATCCAATATTTTCCTAGGTTTAGAACCAACCTATTTGAATAAGGAGGCCTAAGTCTCCACAATAAGAAATATATAGGGTTTTAGCAATTTGAAAAAGCAATGATAGTGAAAAGGGCAAAAACCACTTTTGACTAGTGTAGGAACTAACTAGTTTAAGCTAGACCAAAAACCAACCTGGAGAAATAGAGAAAGAGGTTTAGGTCTTAAATATAACCATCTAACCATTAAAATAAAAGGCATAACATCTAATTTTGGAGGTAGACCAAACATCCTTATGAGGGAAATAAACCTTCAGGGCCCGTAGAAGACCAGAATCTTATAGATACAACAAATAAGTTACACTAGTAATAAATTATTGAGGGTCTTTCGTATACAGAAGTTTGATTTTGATAGAGTAAGGAACCATAGACCAAAATAGAGAAAAGAGGTTTTTAAAATCAAACCAAAAACCATTCTCAAGTACAAATTAGACCTAGTCCCTAAAATATTTTTTCTATCTAATCTCCATAATGGAGTTTTTAACATTCAAGGCCCAAAAATCTTGGTCACAATGGGAGGCCCACATCTCCTAAAAGAACCAACAAAAGTAGCATTTTGGAAATTGTTAAAATCTTTGTGAGAGCCCTTGGACTAGAGTGCCTTACATCATTAATCAAACATATACAGAAGCCATAGTAGATCAATAGTATGTGTTGAATCCCTCCTCTTCATCTTTACCAAATACTTCTTGCATGAAATTATCTCGATAGATAAAATAGAACCAAAGGACTCCTTGATGATTGACATCCATCCCAACGTAAAAATAGCAAAAATAATTGCATTTAAAGTAAGCTTAAAGAAGAGGAAATCAAAATCAACAAAGATTCTTATTGAACCCATGGACATATAAGAGGAATCCCTAATGCTAGGCTCAAGGTTAGATGACTTTGTTTAAGTATTAATGGCCCATTACTAAACCTTTCACTCATTATGGCAATTCTTGCTAACTTTCTCTAGACTTTGTATTATCCAACACAATGTTATGGTATATCTATGGTTCCATACTCTAAGAAATAGGTCATGAGCCGCTGAATGGGGCCCAATCTGGGGCTTGAATTTTAGGATGGACAAAACCTCAATCATATTTTGGCAAGACTCATAAGGTATTAGCTTAATTGTTACATCTCAATTTCTTGCTAAGCAAATTTACTTCATTATCCATGGATATTCTATAGTTTATAATTTTTTATTATTTGATTAAGAGCTTTTAGGTTATATGTTCTTATGGGATTGTTGTATTATGTTTTGATTTTGTGGTGGCATTGTTATGTGTTAACTCTATCACAATGAATGGACTAACTACTACTTGTCATGAGTTTGACATAGTGGGATCGTTATTGTTATTGTTATACAATATTTGGATACCCTAGTGGTACTTATTGGAATTTCTCACCATTCAATAGATTTACATTTTTCAATGTTAAAATATTCACATTTTTCTAAGTTAAACCCAGTGGATATGTTACATGGGCTGTCAGAGCTATGGCTCGAACTCTATGATGTATCCTTATGGTTACTAAAAAGGATAATGGTGAAAGATAGAGTATCAAGAGAGAGTATTTAAAATGTCAGTGATAGTAGCCCTCCATCTAATCTTAACCAATTTATCATTGAGAAAGCAACAAATATAGATTAGATTCTCACATCCATGAACGTAACTAGGGATCGAATTAAGTCTAAGAGCAAGAAGTTCAAGGCCATGAAGAGGATAAACACTAGGATGAACCTGAAGAGCATCCCACTGAGAAGGAAAACCCTTAGGAGATGAGGGCATAGGTAACTATGGAGTTGTCTAGAGATAGTAAAAACGTTAATCCACCTAAGTTTGGTAGAGTTATTTCTGAGAACCTAGTCACATGTACTATTATAGTGGTTAAGTGAAATGTATTTTTGACTTGTAGTGCCTTATTACATAATCATGTTACACCATGATTGGATTTGTGATATTTGGTAGATCCTCATGTATGGCTTGATGACTATTATAGATAATATACATCCATGATTCTTGGAATTATGTTTATCTATGTGGATGAAATGTTGTGTGGTAGATTGAGTGTTTGCTCTTAGGAGCACTCATACCCTCTTAAAGTGGTTAAAGATTTGGTTTATCGAGTGTATTGATTATGAAATTTGTATATGATATTTGGGTAGGTGAGTGCATAGCATAGTTTATGAGTCATGAATAACAAATCCCTATAATATTTTTTATCACTTAGATTGAACACCTTGAGAATGATTACATCCTTACTAGGAAATCAAGCCATCGCTAACACTTGTGTTTTGTACTGTGAGTGTTCAAAAAGCATGGGATGCTTCTCACTCAAGAATATGAGAATTTTAGATATATTTTTGTGTCTTATGTACATTAATCCTAGGGGAGGGAATCATAAAACACCACTTATTGATTAGCACCACCTAGTATGGTGGGAATTCTCCTTGTATTGTAGTGTAGTCATTTTTGTTGAGAATTCATGTGTTAAGATTTTTCTCATAAATTGTCAGCAAATATGATTATGTGTATTGGGAAGAGGTGTCATCTCACCTAGATAGAAAAGAGGAGAGTGTTTATTCTCTCACCCTCATTTGACATCATTATAATCCCACTGAGTGGATTCATATTTTCATGATGTAACTAATTAAGTATTCCTTTAATCATAAACATGTTTCTAAAATGTTGTTTTGA
>JARHVA010004888.1:1335000-1340000 GCA_037957365.1 Torreya grandis
CATGACTTAACAAGTCATTGAAAAAACATGCCACTAACTTAGCATATGGTGATAGGTCTAATGTGTTAGAACATAAAATTAGGGTGACAAGGGTTCTTAAGGGGTGGGGGGGGTGGGCCGCGGGGGGCGCGGGGTGTTAGCTCTAGGTAGATCTAGGTAGGTTTAGGTTTATAACTACATAGGTTACTAGGATTAATGGAGGAATGAAGAAAGATTTGAAGACCCATGGGAGAGCATATAGAATGGGATGAACGTAAAGGATAAATATATAGCCATCAAAACTATATAACATAATATAATGAAGCATAACAATAAGTAATGACTATAATGACATAAATGAAAGTACAATAGTATATGCAAAAGGACCACATCCAAAAAACATAATGACCACTCACAGTGTTCTAAGGACAAACAAACAATAAGTATACTTGTTGGACATGCCAACATCCTTAGAATTCCCTTAGTTCTAGGAGTACAACATCCAACATCTACCTATATCATAAACAAAACATGTAACCATTGAAAAGGACATCAATCACATTATATCAATAATCTATAATCAATACAAAGTTATAAAATTATCATCAATAATAATAAGTTTATAAAATAATTAATCACAAAATTAAGTACGTATATCAAGACTGATGCAACTTGTACCATAGATAATCTAGCTAAATAACAAGTAATAACCATTTTAACAATCATAATGTTGATGTCCCAACATCAAAATATAAAACAAAAATGTGGGATCAAACATCTTCCCCTTCTTGGAAGTGAGCCATCCCAATGACTTAATCAAAAATTCATCCATAGTGTTGTCTAAAAATATGGGCATCTTCTCTAGTAGCAATCCTTTCACTTATAGGGTCCCATTGCACCAAACCCTATTGTATATCTTAATTACATAGCTTAATGCTATAATGGTCTAGGATCTTCATTGGTTCCAACTAGATCTTTTCCTCCTGCATGACCCATAAATGAGTCCAATCTAAAATGTGAGATGGATCAAGAATATAATTTATCAACAAAGCAATGTGAAAAACATCATGAATCCTTTAAGGAGAATGAGGAAGTACCAATTGATAAGACATAGGGATAATCCTTTCCACTATGTTGAAAGGCCTGAAAAAACATGCTACTAATTTAGAAGCCTTGCCAAATTTAATAAAACTTTTCTATGGTGTGACATTCATAAAAACCTTATCCCCCATGTTGAATTTAAGTGGATTTCTCTTAAGTTTTACATATCTCTTTTCCATGTCAAAAGCTATTTTTAAATTTTTCCTTATGAATACCATCTAATTTTCATATTCCATTAGCAAATTAGGTCCATTAACAACCTTGTTTTACAAACTATCCCATCCAAGACGTGTTCCGCACTTGCGTCCATATAAGGATTCAAATGGAGCTATCTTAATAGTTGAATGGTAAGAATTATTACATGAAAATTCAACTAAATGAAGATAATCTTTGTATTTTGTCTTTTGATCCATTAAATACATCTATAGCATATCTTCAACCATTTGGTTGAGTTGTTCTATTTGCCTAATCTATTTTTGGATGATATGAAGAGCTAAAATTTAGCTTTGTTTCAAAGGCTGTAGTTAAGGTACATCAAAAACTTTAAGTAAATAACTTGTCTAGATCTAATATGATCACTTTAGGTATATCATGGATTCTTACTACTTTCACAAAACATTCCACAAATATGTATGCATCATCTATTAAGTTCTAAACAATAAAGTGGCCAACTTTATTTATTTTATCGATCACTACTAGGATTGTATCATACTTGTCACATGATTTTGGTATCTCCACAATAAAATCAAGTGAGATTACAACTCACTTATCTCTTAGAATATCATGAGGGTACAAAAACCTTCCTAGATAGTAATGATCAGCCTTGACCCACTAGCATTCCAAACATTTTGATACAAATTTAGTAACATCATGATTCATTCTAAGCCAAAAATGAAGCTTTATCAACTCATGCATCATTTTTTAACCCCTAAATGAGAATAATAACATGTTATATGCACTTCATTAAGTACAAAATTTCTTAAGTCATCTGACCTGGTGACATAAATTCTACCTTTATGCCTTATCAGACCATCTATTACAATACAAATTTTAGAAAATATTTTTCTACTAGATCATCAATTAAACTTGCTCTTACATCATTGTAAATACATCATCAAAATGATATTAAAAAATAACACTCCAAGATTTTTCTTGAAACTCTAACAAGGCAACAAGGTATGTGTGTTTTTTGAGTGCATCGGCCACATGATTCTCCTTGAATTTGACAAATGATATATTCATGTCAAAATTTCTCAAACAATATAACCACATATGTGTGTGAACATTTAAATATTATTGAGAGAATAAATACTTAAGACTTTGATGATCATATTTCACTCAGAAAGGCTTTCTTAGCATAAAATGTTTCCATTATTTGAGTACATGAATAATGACAACAAGCTTCATGTTATGAATAAGGTAGTTATTTTCATGCTCTTTCAACTTTCATGATTCATAAGCCACAACCTTACCATCTTGAGTCAATATACCTCTATAACCTTCCATAGAAGCATCATCCCAAACATAAAAATTGCCATTTAGGTATAGTATGATCATAATAAGAGCTATTGTAATCAACTCTTCTAGCTTAGTAAATTCTTCCTCACACTGAGAACTCTATACCAACTTCTTTTCTTTATAATGTAAATAAGTGATGGGCTAGGCTACACTAGAAAAAAATTCAACAAAATATTGATAATAACCATCCAAACCCATGAAGTTGTGCACTTCGTGCATAGTGGAAGGTGCAAACCAATCTTGAATAGCTTTGATCTTATTGGGGTCAATAGTAATACCATATTTATAAATAATATGTCCTAAGTAATAATTTTGTGATTCACATAAGACACATTTCAATAATTTTCTATAAAGATTATGTTGTCTTAGTCTTTGCAAGACTAGATTAAGGTGTTGATCATGTTTAGCCTCATTTTTGAAATAAATAAGAATATTGTCATGAAAAATTGGTAAAAATTTACTCAAAAAAACTATGAATATGTTATTCATAAGATTCACAAAATATGCAAGCATATTGGTTAAGTTGAAAGGTATAAATGTGAACTCATAGTGTCCATATCAATTTCTAAAGGCAGTTTTATGAATGTCATCTTCCTTGATTCACACCTAATGGTAATCAGATCTCAAGTCAATCTTAGAAAAGACTATAATACCCTTCATTTGGTCAAATAATCAATCAATTATTGATATAGGATAAATGTTTTTTATTCTTACCTTATTTAACATGCATTAATCAATGCAAAGCTTTACAATACCATCCTTATTCTACACAAAGACCACTAGAGCAACCTAAGGAGACACACTTGGTCTGATGCTTCCATTTTCAAAAAGTTCTTACAACTAGACTTTCAACTCTTGTAGATCAACCACATTCATGCAGTAATGTATATTAGAAATAGTGGAAAATCCATGTATGATGCCAATAAAGAAGTCAAATTATTTTTTGGGTGGTAACTCTAGTAGCTTTTCAAGAAAAACATCCATAAACTCTCTTAAAATAGGAAAATATGTCTATTGCTACCCTTTTTCATTGGATATTTCCTATAGTTTGACTACATAAATCTTGCAATCCTTTATAATAGCTCTTTATAGTTGTAAGGTTAGAAGTTTTTTACATCTCATAGACCCTTGCATGCATTGTAATTATATAATTTGGCCAAGTTCATTAGAGCATTACACTCTTTTGCATACACAATTAGGTGTGGTTTGATGTTCATGTAACGAATCCATCCCAAGGATGAGATCATAAGACCCTAAAGGCATGAGAAAAAGCTTCACCTTGGTCTCAAAGTTACCAAGATATAATTTTACTTATTCCAGTAACTCAAGAATAGGCCCATTTTTATCAGTACCAAATCCAAATTCCCAACCTTCTTTTATCAAGATAGTTTTACTATTACACTATTTAGTAACAAAAGGAGAAATAAAGCAATCTATTACACCATAATATCTCATGATAGTAAAAAAAACCATTAATTATACCTTGAGTCTCAATAGGAGTGGATTGCAAGTCAACATTGTGATTATCAATAGCAGTATAAACTCTATGATTCACTACTTGAACTAATTTATGTTTAGGATTATCTTTTTTATAGTGTTGTCACCACATTTCCATCACACAATTGGTCTAGAAGATGCTAACAAAATAGTGTTATCATCTGTAACATGTCCACATTAGATGTTTTGATGTTGTTCCTTCTTGTAGGAACTAGATTTGGATGATTCATGGGACTTGAAATTCCAATTTTGATTGATAAACTTGCTAAAATTTTTATTACATCCTGAAAATCTATAGTTAGGATAAGATTTTTAAAACTCTTATTCATGAGAGAAAGCTTAATCATTCAGGTTAATATAAGTTTATATATTAAAACACAAGTTATATAATATAAACAAGTAGCCAATTTAGTAATTATAATAATTAAACACTTTGATATTTTTATTTATGAACATAGCAAATTATACTAAAGCATAAGCAAAAATATATTAAATATAAGATTTTCTAGTTCTATTGACCATGTCATAGCATCTTACAGCCTTTAAGGTCATTATACTATTCATATGATGCATACACCATTTATAACCCAACATGGATGTGTATATCAATCAATGATATAGTTTAATTCAACATGGAAATTCTATACTCTAGTAAGGAAACATTCAACTATTTAGATTGACATAATAATTGCGATATTAAAAGAGTTTTAAGCAACTAGGTTTGAACTATTTATTTCAAGAGGAATAACCTATGCAACCATAAATGGTGAAGTTGAATCAAGTAACCACTTAAGAAATAATTCCCTTCTCATACAACGTTCCATAACCACATAATAAATGAATAGCTAATAAATATCACTGTGTTAGAAATTCATTTATAATTTTTTTAGACAACATGAAAATAG
>JARHVA010004888.1:1345000-1375000 GCA_037957365.1 Torreya grandis
GGTAAGAACTATATAACTCACCAAACACTGCTATGTGTTTCCCAATCATGCCTACCATATAAACTAGCCAATATGTTTAAGGAAAAAAATAGAATGATAAATACTCATTCATGGATAACTTTAAGGAATAAAATAAAATGATAAAAAATCATTTAATAAAATAAAAAATAAGAGAGGGGCATAACATAAAAATAGAGCATGTAATATAGAAAAAAAATGTTTGAAGAGAAGGAGACAACACAAGTGGAGAAGAAAGGATCCAAGCAAAGTGGAAGAGGTTTGATAGATCATATTACTTCAATTTGGATGCAAATACTAGGTAGGTGGCACCTTTATTTCCTTATTTAAATCCACTTAATATTTATATATGAGAACTACATGATATATGGACTATGAATTTAATATATATAATGTAGGTAATATATAATATAACTATGACTAGATTGAGAGTTAATATTTATTGTTATGAAAATAGAACATTTTGATAAATATATCTATATACAATGATTTATAAATTTAAACAACCCTAAAAAAAATTTGGAATCATATATCAGAGGACATTTTGTACATGTGTGAGGCCCACATACTAAGTCTTATCAGTGTAATGAAAGCATTCATCACAATTCATGTTTATGCAACTAGAATTGAAGTAGGTTCACTATTGCAATTAGCTAGATGTAAACACATAGAAAAGTTGCTATGGGGAAACATGTCAGTGTATTATAAGGGTTATGAGGTTTGGGGTGTATCAGTATATGTATACATTGATAAGTCTTGAGTGCCATAAGTGACACTCGTATTTCCATAGAGTACCATTTTTAGGTCCTTAAAGCTATGTAAAAACTCACTCTCTTCAGTGGGTTTTAGACTTTCTCAAGGATGGTTAAATTAAAAGAATGGCTTTAACTATGAAGGATAGCTTGGTTTCCCTATGTTATCATTCAAGTGAATCCTAAGTTTATATATTAAAACACAAGCTATATAATATAAACAAGCAACCAATTTAGCAACTAAAACAATTCAACACTAGGAAATTTTGATTTATTCATGCAACAAATTATACTAAAGCATAAGGAAAAGAGATTAAGTATAATATCCTTTAGTCC
Source organism: Torreya grandis (assembly GCA_037957365.1). Classification (NCBI taxonomy): domain Eukaryota; kingdom Viridiplantae; phylum Streptophyta; class Pinopsida; order Cupressales; family Taxaceae; genus Torreya; species Torreya grandis. The sequence goes on from JARHVA010004888.1 coordinate 1,346,107, forward strand.
TACCAAATGGATCATAATGCCTTATAGCCTCTAAGGTCATTTCAATATTTGTATAGTTCATACACCATTTATTACCAAACATGGATGTCTATATCAATCAATGATATAGTTATAATTCAACACGGAAATTCTATAGTATAGTAAAGAAGCATTCAACTATTTAGATAGATATAGCCAATGTGATATTAAAAGAATTTTAAGTAACTAGATCTGAACTATCTATTTCAAGAGGAATAACATATGCAACCATTAATGGTGAAGTTCAAATAGGCAACCACTTAAGAAAGAATTCCTTTTTCATACAACATTCCATAACCACATAATAAATCAATACCAAATATATATAATTATGTTAAAAATTCATTTATAATCTATTCAGACAATAGGGAAACAAGTGTTCAACAACAATTTTGAAGCATGGAATTCATCAAGCAATGAGTCATCAAGATGAGTGGAACCCAAATAAAAGGTTCCTCTTAAGTAAAACTTACAAATTTCATTGCTCGGTGGCTGAGGCAATATGGTAAGCAAGTGCAGCTATCAAAAGGGAAGCTGAAATGCATACAACTTGTTATGAAAGGAAAGTACTGAGTGTATAAATTTAAGTACATTAGCTAAGTCTTATTGAATGGATTAAAGTGATATATCATTCTTAATTTCATTATGGATTATTTCAATTTTTTTTACTTAACCAAGTCAATAATCTAAGTAAAACATTTTTCATGCTTATTCTTTAGATCATAATAATTAACTACCTATCATTTATTTCATCAAACAATGCAACCATGAATATTTTAATCTCAGAGATTTTACAATGCAACCATGAATATTTTAATCTCAGATTTTACAATGCAACATACATAACATAAGGAGTAATATCTTAGAAATATATGTAGAAAACATACCTTGTACACCACCTAGTATGTCTAAAATGTATGTTAAAAGAAAGCATTTGATTTATTTTTCTCATGATCCAACCATCAAATTTTATGCATTGCTAAAATGATTAAAATGCCCATATGCATCTATGTATCTATGCAAGCTAATAACTTATATATGAATTCTCATATAATCTATTCATTCTAAATTAAATAGATTATATAATTAAGAAACTAATGTAAGGCATCTATATATTTGTTTCTATAAGCGATAAGCTTCAATATATCAACATAAAGTGTTTTATAAATTGAAATAACCTTAGAAAAAATGTGGGATCGTATATCAGAGTACATTTTGGAAACATGTTAGGCACACATACTAAGTCTTGTTATTGTAATGAAGACATTTAATGTATTTCACATTTGCACAACTACAACTGAAGGAGGTGAAATGAGGTAATTAGATGAAATTAAACACATACAAGAGGTGATATGGGGAAGTGTGTTTTTATATTAAAAATGTTATAGGGATGTATTAGTATATGGATTTACTGATAAGTCTTGAGCACCATAAGTGGCACTCGTACTTCCACATAGGACCAGTTTTAGGTCCTTAATCCTAAATAAACATCTCACTCTCCTCAGTGGGTTTTATTCCTATTCGATGATGGTTAAGTTAAAGGAGTGGTTTTAACCGGGAAGGATAACTTTGTTTTCCTATGTTATCATTCAAGTTAATCATAATTTTATGTATTAAACATAAGCTAAATAATATAAACAAGAAAATAATTCAGCAATTAGAAGAATTCAACAATTGTAGATTTTGATTTATTCATGCAACAAATTATACTAAAGCATAAGAGAAAATAGATTAAGTATAGTATTCTCTAGTGCTACCTATTGGGTCATAATGCCTTAGAGCCTTCAATGTCATTGCACTATTCATATGATTCATACACCATTCATTACCCAACATAGATGTTCATATCAATCAATGATATATTTATAATTCAACATGGAAATTCTATAGTCTAGTTAGGAAACATTCAACTATTTAGATTGGCATAGTCAATGCAAAATTAAAAGAGTTTTAAGTAACTAGATTTGAATCATCTATTTCAAGAGGACAAACTTATGCAACCATTAAATATGAAGTTCATTTAGGTAACCACTTAAGAAATAAATCCCTTTTCATACAAAATTTCATAACCACATAATAAATGAATATATAATATATATCATTGTGTTAGAAATTCATTTATAATCCAATTAGACAACAAAAAAATAACAAATGATCAACAACAATGTTCAAGCATGGAACTCATCGACAAAAAATAAGTATTCAATATGAGTGGAACCCCAATAAAAGGTTTCATTAAAGTAACTCTTAAAATTTTCACTATTGGGTAGCTGAGGCAATACAATAAGCAAGTGCAGCTATTATAAAAGAAGTTGAAATGCATACAACTTGTTATGAAAGGAAATAAATGAGTGTACAAATTTAAGTACATTAACTAAGTCTTATTTAATAGATTAAAGTGGTATATCATTCTTGATTTCAGTATGGGTTACTTTAATTTTATTTACTTAACCAAGTAAATAATCTAAGTAAAACATTGTTCATGCCTATTCTTTAAATTGTAAGAACTAACTAACTATTATTTCTTTCATCAACCAATACAAACATTAATTTATTAATCTTAGATTTCACAATGCAACATACATAACTTAAGGAGAAATATATTAAAAATGTATGCAGTTTGTCTGAAATGTATGATAGAAGGGAGCACTTGATTTATTTTTCTCATGATCTAGCCATCAAAGTTTATGCATGTCTAAAAAAATTAAGAGGCCCATATGCATCTATGTATTTATTCAAGCTAATAACTCCTATATGAATTCTCGTATGATCTATTCATTCTAAATTAAATGTATTGTAGAATTAAGGAACTAATGTAAGACATCTATATATTTATTTCCGTATGCGATAAGCTTAACTATTAACTTCTTTGATAACATAGCTTATATTGAATTTATTTATTCTAATTGAACAAAATCTAGAATTTAGATCTAATGTAAAATTATCAAGAAAATCCTAATTTAGTATTCCTACATGTATTAATTTTGTTAGCCTTGAGAATTAATAAGAGTATGATGTATATATGTATCAAAACTTAAACCAACTTGCATACAATTAATAATCATAAATATCATTAGATCTATGTAGGATTAGTATGACAATGAATACATATATATGTGAAGTAACAACCTACCCAATTAATTTAGCTTGTTATAATCATAAATAATATTAAATGAATGTAGGATCAACTCAATAAAATAATACAATGTACCTATGGTCTAATATATTTATCTCACAATCAATTACCTCGTTCGACATTCAATTTCCATTTTCAATCCATTCATTACATCTACTAGCAACCCTCAAGATAAATATACTAAGTAATTTCAAAGCTTAAAACTATAGTCAATGCTACTTATACATATTAATAATTAACTGAATCAAGAATAAAATTATATTACCATCTTTCATATGTGTGTACAAATTTATTGAAACATGGACTCAAACATGAACAAATTGATCATGATGAACCCACCCAACTAGACCTATGAGCCCAATAATCAGTGTACCTCACCATCTAAAACATCACATGGATTGTGGTTGTGCTAATCAAGAACATGAGATGAATTATGAGTGAATCGATCTCTGAATAAAAACATATTGAAAAATAAAAAGAGTATAGTCATTTCATTCTAATACAATTTAGGAATAAGTAATTTATCTAAGTATAGATCAGTAATGGGGAGTGTTAATTTTGGCTACCAAATTATATAGAATGGATTAGCTCTAATCCGTTGTATTTCCTTCAAAATTATCCTACTTGGGACCTCATCTAATATCACTGCCAACCTTAACCATCCAAACCCCTAATATATACTTTTAAATATTTTGGTATAGTCTAAAAATGAAAATACACACATTCCAAAAAATAACACAACCATAATAAAATCTCATTTAAATAGTGATATAACCATAATATAGTCATGCCTTTATAACTAATAGGTCTTAAAATGACCTAATAAAACTTAAAATGACTATGTCAACGTAATGATAAAAAGCATCAATCATATAAGCATACTATTATTATAAATCATAGGTATCATTATGCAATCATACATTGCATTAATATCTTGTATATCAATGCGAAGCTTAACAATAAAATCAATAATGAAAATAATGTGATTATAAAATCAACATCATACAACCGGTCAATGAGAAGCAAACCAAAAACAACAAGATCTGACAATAATCATAACCAAACAACCAAATACTAGGGTCGAGATTCAAGATTATGGTGAAGCAAGAAAATTCCATGCCAGCAATGTAGTCATGACATAGATAAAAGAGTCACATAAATACATCATAATGCCACTCAATAGACACACACACACACACATATATCCCCCCCTCCCCCACACACACACACACTTGTCTAAAAAACCTATTCATATACTCATAATAAGATAATAAAATAGTTGACCCATGACGTAACTGAAATTATTGAATGAGAATATCATAGCCTAATTCACATGAACAAGGTTTTAAAAATAAGGTAGACATAAAATATAACCAAACCATACACTAAATTTTATGAAATAATATGTAGTTGGATATCAAAGATTAGAAAACACAACCATAATGACCAAAATTCTAATTTGTAAATGAAATAGCCTAATAATATGAGAATGCAATGGTATAATCAATTACATGGAAAATAACAACTAATTAGATTTTTAAGCTTTAAAATAATGTAGTACAATTAAAACCCATTTCACCTTTGGTAAAAACTCAAGTCATAACACATAATGGATTTACCCAAACAATGATATCAACCACAATAAAGCTCAAGAAAAATATCCATGACTTTGTCACAAAATAACACATTGTAACTAAAATAATGTGTGTATCATTATTAATAGCTACACACACTTTAAAGGTAGACATAATCATTGTAAACTGACATAGTCATTATATGAACATGACCTGGTCATCAGAAAAGAAAATAGATGATAATCAAATACAATGTCATTAATCAATGCACTTAAAAATAGGAAACACAACCTTTCTAAACAAACGTGGTTACCCTTAATAAGCAACACAGTCATATAAAAAGACACACACAATCATTTTTTATAAAAACATAGTTACCATATAATACAAAATTTCTATAATAACAAACTTATTAGCTTCTATAACACTTAGCCATTATAAAAATGAGACACAGTCACACTTTTGTAAAATGCATTTGACACACAAAACATTTTCAAACTTATATTTATGAAAAACATAGTCCATAAACAATAAAATGATTGTGTGTAGATAAGGATTAGAACCAAACAATATATACCCTATATATACACTCTTTATAAGTTTATATATAATTAAATGTATCGATTTATCATTATATGGGGTTTGTATATGCACCTAGAAGTCCTAAGAATTTTGATTGCATAAGCAACCTCTAAATATTTCTTTCTTTTTAACGAAATAAACTTAGAAGAAATGACTTACATAAAAAATGTAGAAGAATTTCAGTAAGCTAAAAATTATAAAAACCTCAATAACACACCAAGCATGATTGTGTGTTTCCCATCCAATCATGCCCTCCATTAAAGCCAATTGAGTTTTTCACTATTTCTTCTCCAATTTTTCCATCTTCCTAACTCTTACTCCCATCATCCAAACTCCCCATTATTTCTATCCAATCCAACCTTAATCCATTCAATTTTGCATTCAATTTTGGAAGAATAAAGAAACACCACTTTATTCCAAGTAAATTCCCCACCAACCTCGCTATTACTGGTAAGTCTAGAAGGCTTAATGATAAATCAACTTTTTAACCAATAATAAAGGAGAGTAGTAATTAAAACAAGGGTTAAACACAAAATAATTTAATTAACCTTGAATCCTCTATGAAAACAACACCTACCTCATTAAATGTGGTTAATACATTTCCCCATATGCCATTAACCTAATTTTATATCATAATATTAAAAATACCAATGAATTAACCAAGTCTAAAGCTAAGGTCATGCCATGACTTAACTAGTCTTTGAAACAACATGCCACCACCTTAGCATATAGTGATAGGTCAAATGGTTTAGAACATGAAAGTAGGGTGACAATGGTTCCCAAGGGGGGTTGTTAGGTCTAGGTAGGTCTAGATAGGTTTAGGTTAAAAAATGCATAGATTACTAAGATTAATGGAATAGTAAATAAATATTCGAAGACATATGGGAGAGAATATAAAATGCGATGAGCGTAAAGGATAAATTTATGAGCATCAAAAACATATAACATAATATAATGAAAAATTACAATAAATAACAACTATAATGAGATCAGGTAAAGTACAATAGCAAAAGCATAAGGACCACATCCAAAAAACATAATGACCACTCAAGGTGTCATAAATACAAATAAATAATAAGCATACTTGTTGGACATGTTAACATTCTCAAAATTCCCTCAGTTCTGAGAGTACAACCTCCAACATCTACCTAGATCATAAACAAAACATGCAACCATCAAAAAGGATATCAATCACATTATGTCCATAATTGATAATCAATAAAGATTTAAAAAATAATGATTATCATTAATAATTATATAAAATATTTAATCATAGAATTATGTACAAAACCCAACACTAATACAACCAATACCATAGATAATCTACCTAAATAATAGGTAATAACTAGTTTAACAATCATAATGTTAATGTAACAATAAAAAAATATACTACATGGGGGGAAGGGGAGCGTGGACGCGGGGGGAAGGGGAGCACAGACACGGTTGTGGCCGCACTGAAACCCTAACCCATACTGCTTCTTCCTCGCTCATTAGAGACCAGATCTTTGCCAGGTTTGGTGGGATCCATGGTGCTGGGAAGTAGCATTGAAAGTCCTATTTTTATTGCACAGTTTTGTTTTTTACCTCGGATATCCATCTTGCGGCCGTTGTGCTGACCTTTACCCTGTTCTGAATAGATCAATGTTTTTGTAGAGAGATTTTGTATGCCAAGTGATTCCTCTGGGCAAAGGGGATGATCTTTACAGACTTCAGGGTTGAAGGGTTGGGCAGTGGTGACGACGGGTCTGGGGGGTGGTTTTGTGGGGGGAAGCCCCTATGGGAGAGCTGCACAAAGTGATATTTTGTGGCCATTATACTGATCCAAGCGCAAACCCATGCGGCCACCTTATTCACTTTCATATCTTGTCTACTGGGGTCGTTGCTCATTTTGAGGTGCTTCCAGATGTTGGGGTTTTCTTCGACGATTCGATTGCCATGGCGGCGTTACCTCTACTGAGGGGGAGTTTGGGTAGCTGATTGGGGTGGACAGATTGAGCGTAGGTGGTACTGGTTTTGGGGCTTGTTTCGTGGTTTATGCTGTTGTTTTTATGGGTAGCGCATTTTTAGGGTTTGATGGATTAAACCCAGATTTGGCCATCATTAATGCTAGTTTTGACGGTGTTTTCTTCTTTCTTGGTGATAGAGAAACCTAAGGTATTCTATTGTTTTTTTGTCATTATTTATGCTTGTTGCTATTGATATATCTTTTGAGCATGATTTTAGGTTGTTAACCCTGGTTTTGTTGAGGTTTCAGGTCCTTGTAAAACCTGGTTTTGTTACTATTTTTAGTGGATTTGCCTTCATGGGCGGATTGTAATGTTTTATCTTTCTTGATCTGTATAGGGTTTTGGGGCCCCTTCAAAACCTATTTTTACCTTAATCTAAAATAATAACAAAATATATAATGAAATGTAGGATCACAACATCCTTTCCCTTTTGAAAGAGAGTCATCATAGTGAATTAATTAAAAATCCATGCATGATGTTGTCTTAAAATATGAGCATCTTCCCAAGTAGTTCTCCTTTTGCTTATAGGGTCTCATTTCATCAAAGCCTATTGTATATCTTGGTTATGTATCTTAATGCTATGATGGCCTATGATTCTCATTGGTATTAATTGGATCTTTTCCTCTTATGTGACCTGTAAATGAGTCACATCCAAAACATGACATGGATCAAGAATATACTTTCTCAACAATTCAACATGAAAAACATCATGAATTCTTGAAAGAGAAGGAGCAAGTACCAACAAGTAAGCCATAGGTATAATCTATTCCACTATGTTGAAAGGCATGATAAAATGTGGTGCTAACTTGGAATCAATCCTTACCAAATTTAATAAAACTTTTATGTGGTCTAACATGAAAAAAAACCTCTACCACCATGTTGAATTCAAGTAGGGTTCTCTTAAGATCTACATAGCTCTTTTGCTTATTAGAATCTATTTTTAAATTATGCCTTATTAATTACATTGACCTATCATATTCCATTAGCAAATTAGGTCTATTAACAACCTTGTTTTGTAAGCTATCCCATCCAATAGGTATTCTATAATTACATCCATATAAGGCTTCAAATGGAGCCATCTCAATAGTTGAATGGTAGGAATTATTATATGCAAATTCAACCAAATGAAGATTGTCTTTCCATTTTTTTTGATGATCCATTAAACATATGCACAACATATCTTCAACCACTTTATTGAGTTATTTTGTTCACCCAATCTATTTCTAGATGATATGAAGAGCTAAAATTTAGCTTTGTTCCAAAGATTGTAATTAAAGTACACCAAAACCTTTAATTAAATAGCTTGTCTTGATCTGTTATGATCAATTTAGATATACCATGGAGTCATAATACCTATTCAAAAAAACATTCCATAAATATAGATGCATCATCTCTTAAGTTCCTAGCAATAAAGTGACTATCTTTAGTTGCTTTGTCAATCACTATGAGGATTGTATCATGTTTTCTACATGATTTTGGTAGCCACACATTGAAATAAAGTGAGACTACAACCCACATAGCTCTTAGAATATTATAAGGCTAGAATAACCCTCCTAGATGGTAATGTTTAGCTTTGATCTGCTAGCATTCCAAATATTTCAATACAAATTCAGTGACATCATGCTTCATTCCAGGCCAAAAATAGAGCTTTCTCAACTCATGAATCATTTTTTAACCCCTAGATGAGCACAATAAGGTGTTTTATGCACTTCACTAAGTAAAAAATTTATTAATTCACCTGACCTAGGGATCAAAATTCTTCCTTTATGCCTTATTAAGCCATTTGTTGCAACAAAAAATTTATCATAACTTTTTGCTACCGACTTGTCAGTGAAACCTGCTCTTACATCATGGCAGATTACATCAGCAAGATGTTGTTCCAAAACAACACTCCTAAAATTTCCCTATAACACCATCAAGGTAGAAAGGTATGTGCATCTACTAAGTGCATCAACCACATGATTATCCTTTCCTTTGATATATGATATATTCATTTCAAAATTACTCAAAAATTATAGCCACCTGTAGTGGTGTGCTTTTAAATCTTATTGAGAGAATAAATTCTCAAGACTTTAATGATTAGATTTTAGTTGGAAATGCTTTCCCAATAGGAAATGTTTTCATTATTTGAGATCATGAAAAATGGCAACAATCTCCATGCCATACACATGGTAGTTCTTTACATGCTCTTTCAACTATTGTGACTCATAAGCCATAACCTTGCCATCCTAAGTCAAGATACCTGTATAACCTTCCTTAGAAGCATTTACTCAAACTTCAAAAATACCATTTAGGTATAGTATGATTAGAATAGGAGATATTTTAATAAGCCCTTATAGCTTAGTAAATGCTTGCTCACACTCAAGATTCCATACAAACGTCTTTCCTTTGTGATGTAAGGAAGTGATGGGATAGGCTACACTAAAAAAAATTTAAACGAAGCACTAGTAATAACCAACAAAACCCATGAAGATACACACTTCATACACAATGGAAGGTGTGGGCCAATCTTGAGTAGTTTTGATCTTAGTGGGGTAAAGAACAATACCTTCTTTAGAAATAATTTGTCCTAAATAAGGCATTTCTAGTTTATCAAATGCACATTTTGATAATTTTGCATAAATCTTATGTTTCCTTAGTATTTGCAAGACTAGATGATGGTGATAATCATGTTCAACCTCATTTTTGGAATAAATAAGAATGCCATGAATAAAAACCACTACAAACTTACCCAAAAAAAAAATCTAAATACTTTGTTCATAAGGTTCATGAAAATTATAGGTGCATTGGTTAAGTTGAAAGGCAAAACTATGAATTCATAATGTCTATATCAAGTTCTAAAGGCAATTTTATGTATGTCATATTCCTTAATTCATAATTGGTCATAACCAGATCTCAAGTCAATCTTAGAAAAGACTACAACACCTTTCATTTGGTCAAACACAATCAATTCTAGGCAAAGGATAATCATTTTTTTTTTAATTTTTACCTTATTTAACATGTAGTAATAAATGCAAAACCTTATACTACCATCCCTATTCTTCACAAAGACCACCTGATCACTCGAAGGAGACACTCTTGGTTAGATGCTTCTGTTCTCTAAAAGTTCTTGAAACTAAACTTTCAACTCTTGTAGATGAGCCACATTCATGTGGTAAGGTGTTTTAGAAGTAGGGGTAGATCCAGGTATGATGTCAATATGGAATTCATACTCTTTATTAGGTGGTAATCCTAGCATATTTTCAAGAAAAACATTCATAAAATATCATGTAGTAGGAAAGTCTACATGTTCTAACTCTATTTCATTGGATATTTCTTGTAGTTGAAATGCTAAGAGTTTGCATCCTTTTCTAATAGCTCTATTTAGTTGTAAGACTAAAAGTGTTGTACTTCTCATGGACCCTTTCAAGCCTTGTAATTATATAATTTGGCAAAGGTTTTTGGAGCATTCCACTCTTTTATGCATATAATCAATTGTAGCTTGATGTTCATGCAACCAATCCATCCCAATGATGAGATCATAAGACCCTAAAGGTGTGAAAAGATTTTCCTTGGTCTTGAAGATACTAAAATCTAATTTTGCTTGTTCCAAACACTCAAGAATATTCACTTTATTTCTAGTACTAAATTCAAATTTCTAACCTTTTCTTATTAAGATAGGCTTATTATTACATTTTTTAACAACAAAAGGAAAAATAAAGCAATCTATTCCACCAAAACCTCTCAATATAGTGAAATAAAAACCATTAATTGTACCTGAGTTCTCAATTATAGTGGCCTACAAATCGACATTATGATTATCAATAACAACATAAACTCTATGATTCATTACTTGGCCTAATTTTAGTTTAGGACAATCCCTTTTTTAGTGGTTGTCACCACATTTCCATCACACAATTGGTCTGGAAGATGCTACTGGAACAATGTTAGCACCTATGGTAGGTCCTCATTGGTTGTTTTGATGTTGTTGATTCCTATAAGAACTAGATTTTGAAGATCCATTTGACTTGAAATTCCTATTCTGGCTAGAAAACTTGTTAAAAATTTTATTTTCCTAAAAATCTATGGTTAGGATTAGATTTTCTAAAATTCTTGTCCATGAGAGAAAACTTCTTTGCTTTAGACTACTACTTGGTTGACTTGAATTGTTGTCTTGCCTTTTGATGAGACATTTCATTTTCCTTAGTCTTGTAGGTTGATTCTATTTTTGTATCCAATGTTTTTGTATTTGTCATGTTAACATCATGCATCATAATCTCCTTAAACCAAAAATTGAACTTATTAATCTTAGTTTTTTGTCATGCATATAGTTCACATGATACAACAAGTTCAGAAAATTATTTGTATACCAAGTAATAGACATGTTCTCTTATTTTAAAAGGTAAAAATTGATGATTTTTTGCTCCTTAGAGTTTATATTTAGTTATCTCTTTCAAAAATGAGTCTTAAAAATAGATCAGGATAGATTGAAAGGCTAATATAATTCAATATCACAAAGGTGGTTTCATCATAAAGTTGTGGGTCTTACTAACTAATAGGCTACTACTCTATCTTTCACATTATAAGGCATATTATGGAAATTTAAGCACTTTTAAAAGTGTACCAACCATGCATCATTTGCATCAGCTAATTATTCACCTAAAAAGGTAGGCAATAAAAGTTTATTCAACTCTTTGATGATTGGTTCAATAGTAGTCAAATGCAGTTCTTGAATTATAGGTCATTCTACTTATCCCATTTTCAACATGGGTACTTCTTCTTGGGATACCCCTTCAAGATTATTCAATCTTTGTTCTTCATTATCAATCTTTCCATACAAGGTGTTAAGGGTTATCAATATTCCACTAAGAATTTCCTCATGCTTATTAGTTAGAATCTAACTAACTACTTCAATGTTGGGTACCTTGTTATTACTATTAGCATTACTCAAAATTAGTTCTTCTCAGTTGTGAATGGGGATTAGACCTCAAAGACCATTACAACATCCTTTAGCTCTACCCCTAGATAGGTTGACATTAAAATTATTCCCATGGATGTTGCCTTCAATTGATTGTGTTCTAATAGTCCTAAGAAATCACAAGTGATAACTTAGAAGATTACAATTGTCAAAGGAAAATATTCCTTCTTAGGGTTCCTCAGAGAGAAAAAATACTCTAATACCATATGAAACAACCCAAAAAAAATTAGAATCATATATCAGACTATGTTTTGGACACCTGATAGACCCACATATTAAGTCTTGCTAATATAATGAAAACATTTATTTCACTTCGTGTTTTTGCAACTGGAACCAAAGGAGGTGAATTTAGATAGTTAGCTAGAGAAAAACACATACAAAATGTACTATGTAGAAGCACATTGTTTTATAATAAGGGTTATGGGGTTCAGGCCATATCAATCTATGCATACTCTGATAAGTCACAAATTCTATTAGTGGCACTCATACTTTCATGTTGTATTATTTTTAGGTCCTTAACCATAAATAGATACCTCACTCTCCTCAGTGGGTTTTAGTCCTTCTCAAGGATGTTTAAGCTAAAGGATTGATTTTAATCAAGAAGGATAACATTGATTCCCTATGTTATCATTTAGGTTAATCATAATTTTATATATTAAAACCCAAGCTACATAATATAAACAATTAGCCAATTTAACAATCAAAACAATTCAAAACTTTCATATTTTTATTTATTCACATAACAAATTATACTAAAGCATAAGAAAATAGATTAAGTATAATATTCTCTAGTGATACAAGGTGGGTCATAATGTCTTACAACCTTTAAGGTCATTACACTATTCATATAATTCATACACCATTTATTACCCAACATGCATGTTTATATCAGTCAATGATATAGTTATAATTCAACATGGAAAATATATAGTCTAGCAAAGAAACATTCAACTATTTAGATTGGCATAGCAATTATCATGTTAAAAAAGTTTTAAGAAACTAATGTTTAACTATCTATTTGAAGAGGAATAACCTATGTAACCATTAATGGTGAAGTTTAAATGGGTAACCACTAAATAAGGAATTCCATTTTCATACATTGTTCCATAACCACATAATAAATGAATACCTAATATATATCATTATGTTAGAATTTCATTTATAATCCATTTAGGCAACATGAAAATAGTAAGTGTTCAATAATAATGTTCAACCATGGGATTCATCAACAAGCAATGAGTCTTCAAGATGAGTGAAACTTAAATAACAGGTTTCACTTAAGGAAATCTTTCAAATTTCATTATTCAGAAGTTAAGGAAATGTGGTAAGCAAGTGTGGCTATCAGAAATGAAGGTGAAATGCATACAACTTGTTATAAAAGGAAAGTAGTGAGTGACAAGTTTAAGTTCATTAACTAAGTCTTATTGAATGGAGTAAAGTGATATATCATTCATATTTTCATTATGGATTCCTTTAAGTTTATTTACTTAACCAAGTAAATAATCTAAGTAAAACATTGTTCGTGCTTATTCTTTAAATCATAAGAATTAACTAACTATTATTTATTTCATCAAATAATACAAGCATTAATTTATTAATCTCATATTTCATAATGTGACATACATAACTTAAAGAGTAATATCTTAAAAATGTGCATACAATACATACCTAGTATGCCACTAGTATGTTTAAAGTGTATGATAGAAGGTAGCATTTGATTTATTTTTCTCATGATCTAGCAATCAAAGTTCATGTATTGTTAAAAGGCTTATGATGACCATATGCATATATGTATTTATGCAAGATAATAACTTCTATCTGAATTCCCATATAATTTATTCATTCTAAATTAAACAAATTGTAAAATTAAGGAACTAATGTAAGGCATCTATATTTTTTTTCCATAAGATATAAGCTTAAATAGTAACTTCTTCGATAACATAGCTTATATTAAATTTATTTATTCTAATTGAACAAAATCCACAATTTATATATAGTGTAAAAATTTCTAAGAAAATACCAAGTTAGTATTCCTACATATATTAATTATGTTAGCCTCAATAATTAATAAGACTATGATGTATGTATGTATCAAGTTTAAACAAACTTGTATAAAATTAATCATTATAAAGAACAATACATCTATGTAAGATTAGTATGACAATGAATAAATATATTTATGAACTAACAACATACCTAATTAATTCATCTTATTATCATCATAAAGAATATTATTATTCAATGTAGTATCAACTCAATATAATAAGACAATGTACCTATGTTCTAATATCTTTAACCCACAATAAATTTACCTCATTTAGCATTCCATTTCTATTTTCAATCCATTCATAACTTCCATTAGTAGTCCTCAAGATCAATATATTAATTAATTTCAAAGCTAATAACTATAGTCAATGCTACCTATCTATATTTATAATTAATAAAATCAATAATTAAATTATGTTATCATCTTCCATACATATGTACAAAGTTGTTGAATCATGGAGTCAAATATGAACAAACTGATCATGATGAACCTACCCAACCAACCCTATTAACTCAACCATCGAGGGACCTGACCACTACAACCATCAGTAGGATGGTGGTTATAGTAATTAGTTTCATGAGATGAATTATGACAAAATCCATCTTTAAATAAAAACATATCAAAAATTAAAAAGAATACTATCATATCATTCTAAGATGAGATGGGAATAATTAATCCATATAAGTATAAATTAAGAGTAGAGAGGATCAATCTTGGATATTGAATGATATAGAATGGATTGTCTCTAATCCATTATATATCCTTCAAAATTATCCTACTTGGAATCCTAGCCAATATCACGACCATCATTAGCTATTTGGACCCCTAATATATAGTTTTAAATATTCAGGTATAGTCCAAGAAAGAAAATCCACATATTTTAACAAATAACTCAAACAAAATAAAACCCCATTTAAATAATGACATAATCAAAATATAGCTCAACCATAATTATGAATCAAACATAGTAGAAAGAAAATATTCATCCCTATATAGGCAAAAGGTATAAATATGGCCCAATAAATCTTAAAATGACTAAGTCAAATTATTAATAAAAAACATCAATCATATAAGCATACTATTATTATAACTCATAGGTATCATTATACAATAATAAATCATTGTAAAATTTTGTAGCTCAATGTGAAGCTTAACATGGTTAATAAAATCCATAAAAGAAATAATGTGATTATAAAATGAACATCATATAATTGGTCAATGAGAAGCATAACCAAAAAAATCAAGATCTAACAATAATCATGACCAAATTAACTAAATACCTGGGTCAAAATGTAAGATTATGATGAAGCTAAAAAATTCCATATAAATAACTCATTCATGACATAGAAAACACAATCACTTCAATAAATCATGAAGTCACTCAACACACACACACACACATTTGTGTGTGTGTGTGTACATTTTATAAAAACCTATTCATGTTCTTAGAACAAGATAATAACACAATCAACCCATGATATAACCAGCATAGTTGAATGCGAACACCACAACCTAATTCAAATGAACAATGTTTATAAAAAGGTAGAGATTAAGTTTTATCCAAATGATACACCAATAAACTTTCATGCAATAATACAAATTTAATTATCAAAAATCACATAATTCATCCATAATGATGAAAGTCTTAATTTGTTAATAACACAACCAAATAATATGAGAATTCAATGGTATATTCAATTACAAGGAAAATTACAACCAGTTAGATTCTTAAGCTTCAAAATAACACAGTCCAACTAAAACACTTTTCACCTTTGGTAAAAACTCAAGTCACAATGCATAATTGTTATACACAGATAAGGATATCAACCACAAAAAAGCTCAATACAAATAACCACAACATTATCATAAAATAATATAAAATAACTAAAATAATGTGGGCATCATTGTTAATGGCTATAGGCATTTTAAAGATAGACATAGTCATTGTAAACCGACCCAGTAATTATATAAACAGGACCTAGTCATTAGAAAATAAACTAGATGATAATGAAATAAAATGCTAGTAGTCAACATATTTACATAAACATAGAAAACTAAACCCTTTTATACAAATGTGGATACCCTTACTAAATAACATAGTAATCAAATAAGATACACATAGTCATTATTTGCAAAAACATGGTTACCATGTAATACAAAATTGATATAATAACAAACTTATCAACCTTTAAAACATTAAACCATTATAAAAATGAAACACAATCACCCTTTTAGAAAATATAATTGACATACAAAATATTTTCAAACTTATATGCACAAAAAACACTATCCTAAAACAATAAAATGACTACATGTAGATAAAGACTTGAACCAGATAATATATAGATTATATATGCATTAATTACAAGTTTATATGTAATTAAATGTATTGATATATCATTATATTGGGTTTGTATATACACCCATAAGTCCTAAGACTTTTAACTGCATAAGCACCCTGTAAATCTTGATTTCATTTTTAACAAAATTAACCTAAAAAACCAAAAGACTTACCTAAAATATGCAAAAGACTTTTAGTAATATCAAAAGGGTAAGATCCTCTATATCTCACCAAACACCTTATGTATTTCCCAACCAATCATGCTCTCCATTAAAACCAACTAAGTTTGTCACTGTTTCTTCTTCAATTTTTCCATCTTCCTAACTCTTCTACCTATCGTCCAAACTCCTCATTATTTCCATCAACTCCCTCATAACCAATTCAATTTTGATTTCAATTTTTAGAGGAGAGAGAAACACATCTGTAGCCAAAGGAAATCCCCCTCCAATGATGTAAAAAAATAGGCCAATTTTTTGAAGGCCATAACTTTTGACCCATAGATCCATTTAACCTCTTCCATGCATAAAAATTACTATCTTAGAAGTTTTGATGCTATCATAAGATGCTCTATCTGCTTAGACTTGATTTTAAAAAAAATTAGAGGCCATATGTGATCATTTGAGGGTCTAAAATTAATGTTTAATGATTTTTTTTAGAAATTTTCTATTTTTAAAAATTGTATATTTTTAGAACTAGATTTTAACTTCAATTTAATTTTGTCACATATGATAATTATAGTGTTTAAATTATTTACGGAGTGTTTTAGAGCCACGTGTGCTTGCATGAAAAAATTACTATAAATAGAAGCTACTAAAAATAAATGTTTTTTTTTTACATTTTAGTTATTCTAAATTTTTATATGTCAACTCTAAATTCTAAGTTGAGGCTTATTTAATCATTTTTTGGGTTTGTAATTATTTTTAAGTCATTAAATACAAATCAATCCTAAGTATTATTTCAAGATCTTGGCCTATTGGTAACTTTATTATCCTGATAGCCTTCAGTTTCATTATTTGGTATCATAGCAAGTTTGAATCCTAGAGGAGTAAAGAATGGAGAGAGAATGAGGAGGTATGATATATATGAACTAGAATATACAATAGATATAGAGGAAATTTTAACAATTAACAAAGGTTATCACTAATCAAGGAAGAAGACAAGGTGTTGATGAGGAGGACATAGATCGTGATGAATAAATTTAGTAAGAAAAATAAAAACAAGATCAACTACCATCGATGCAAGATAGCATGGTTCAAGGTTTATAAATAAGAAATCAATCAATCAAGGTTGATCTTCTAGATTATGGAGGTGTTTTAAAATTAGAGGAGTTGATAGATTGGATGATTAACATGGAGAAATTCTTTGAGGAGAAAACTATGATAGAAGATAAGAAAGTAAAGTTTTCATGCCTAAAATTGAAAGGTCATGAAATGATTTGGTGGGATCACCTATAGAAAGAGATATAAATAAAAGGTAAAGAGAAGATTAATTCATGAAAAATAATGGATAAAAAGATGAGAGATAAATTTATTCCAATGGATTATACAAAAAACCTATACAAAAGATTTCAGATTTTGAGGCAAAAGGATCATAGTATATAAGAGTATATAGATGAATTTTATAATATTTTTATAAGATTGGAGCATGATGAGATAGAAGAGAAGATGATTAAAAGGTATGTAAATGGTTTAAATTTTTTTATTCAATATGAATTAAGCATGCATAAAATACTTTGCATGGAGGCGATTTATCAATTGGATTTGAAGGAAGAAGAAAAACAAAATAGATATAATTTTAAAAGAACATCTTTTGGTCTAAGAAGTTGCAAATCCTCTCCAAATTGAGGAGGAGGTGGGTTTAATACTAATAGAGGTAGGTCTAATACCCATAAAGGTGAATCATCATGTGGCATAGAAAGTGAAGATGATAATAGGCAAAGGTTTTAATACGAACAAAGAGGAAGAAGATTTCAAAGATGATGAGGTTATGGTGGTGTTATAGGATGGTTTTTGAATCAAAGTAGATCTTATATTTGTTATATATGTGGAGAATAAAGGCATAGATAATTTTAGTGTCCACACTACCAAGGTCAATAAAGGAGGCAAGAAGATCATCCAAGAGTAAATCTAGTTGAAGTTGAAATAAAAGAGCAGAATACTAAAGTTGCACTAGCTGATGTTGGACATAATCCCTAGATCAAAAGAACTGTGATTGCTCCAAATAAGGAACAAGTGAAAAATAAAGGAGGTGATGATGCTTGGATGCAATCAAATATTTTTCAAATAAGATGTACTTCAGGTGAAAAGGTATGCAAAGTAATTATAGATGATGGTAGCTATGAAAATAGGGTTTCTAAAGAAATCATAGATAAACTAAATTTAAAATATGAAAATCATCCTAATCCTTATTTTATTTCATGTTTTAAGAAAGGGAATAAATTTACAATAGATAAAAGGTGCTTAGTAAAATTTTCTATTAGAAAAAATTATAATGATGAAATTGGTGTGATGTTATTCTGATGGATACATGCCATTTGTTATTGGGGAGACTGTCGCAATTTGACAACAAAGTAATTCATGATGGAGAAAATAACACATACACTTTTTGAAAAGGTGGTACTAAGGTAGTTTTTTTACCTCTTAAAGAGGAAGAGAAGATAGAAATAATTCTCTCTACTATAGAATTTATCCAAGATATGAATGTATCAGGGTTTTGTTATACATTAGTAGCAAAGAATGAAGACATATAAATGGTGCCAATACCAGTATAAGTAGCAAGAGTGTTGAGATAATATGTATATATTATGCTTGATGAGTTACTAGATGTTTTACCACCAAAGAGAGAGATATACAACATCACATTGATTTGATTCCAAGATTAGTTGTATCTAATAAAGTAGCTTATAGGATGATTACTATAAAACATGTAGAATTAAATAAACAGGTTATTGAATTACAATGGAAGAAGGTGATAGCAGAATGTATGAGTCTATGTGTAACACCATCTTTGCTAACTCCAAACAAAGTTATAATATGGATAATGTCTATGGATAGTAGAGAAATAAACAAAATTATAATAAAGTATAAGTTTCCTATACCTCATTTAGATGATATGATGAATGTGCTTATAGAAACAAAATATTTTGCCAAGATTGATCTAAGTAGTGGTTATTATCATATTCAAATTCATGAAGGAGATGAGTGGAAAACTGCATTCAAGACTAGGGATGGCTTATATGAGTGCATGGTGATGCCCTTCGGATTATCTAATGCACCTAAAACACTTATGAGGGTGATGAATATAGTGCTAGGATAATATATTAGAAACTATGTGGTTGTTTATTTTGATGATATTTTGATATTTAGTAAGACTAAATAAGAACACTTACAACATTTTACAATGGTAAAGGATTTGTTTAGAAATAAAAAATATATATGCAAATCTGAATAAGTGCAGTTTTATGCAAAATAGCTTGGTATTTTTCATATTTGTCATTTAAGTAGATGGTGTGAAAATGGATGAAGAAAAGATAAAGACAATTATTGAGTGGCCTATTCCAAGAAATATTGCAAATGTAAGAATTTTACATGGTTTAGCAAATTTTTACAAAAAAATTATTAAAAAACTTAGTAGTATTATGGCACCAATAACAAATGAAGTGAATTTAGGAACCCATGAGGATCTTGAAATTATTTATATTAGAGCTTCCCTTACTGACATAGAATGTGAACATATTATATCCATTGTTAAGGATTATATATACATGTTTGCATGGGCATACTTTGACATGATAGACTTGGACCTAGATTTAGTTGTGCATCATCTTGTTGTTCACCCTGATGCTAAATCAGGCAAGCAAAAGTTGATAAAGATTCATCCATGCATCACCCTTTTGGTTAAGGTTGAGTTAGAAAAAAATTTAGGAGCCAATTTTATCAAACCACTAGACTGCTCTGAATGGATTTCTAACATAGTGATAGTAAGTAAAAACATCCTAGGCATACACATTTGTACTATTTTTTTGATATCAACAAAGCATTCCCAAATATGATTGTCCTCTACCCAACATTGACATGATTATCAATTCAACTACTAGGTATGAGATGTTGTCCTTAATGGATGGATTTTATATTTACAATCAGATCAAGATAGCCACTGAAGATTAGCATAAGATTGAATTCACCACTCCATGGGGGACATTCTATTACCAAGTCATGCAATTTGGTTTTAAGAATGTTGGACCCACATATCAGCATGTAATGACTATCATCTTCTATGACATGATGCATGACATTGTCAAGGACTATGTTGATGATATATTAGTAAAATCAAGAATAAGAGCTAGATACCCTAACATTCTATGAAGAATATTTGAGAGGCTTCATGCATATAAAGTCCATTTGAATCCTAAGAAATGTGTCTTTGGAGTCACATAAATAAAATTGATAGTGTTCATTATATCATAATGAGGGATTGAATTTGATCCTAAAAAGGTCACCGCTATTATCAAAATCCATCCACCAAAGAATCTTAAATGCTTGTGAGGTCTACAAGGCAAGATCCAGTCTATACACAGGTTCATTTCTCATTTGGTAGATAAGTGCCACCCATTTACCCATATCTTAAAGAAAGGGGTAACATTTTAGTGGGATGAATATTGTTAGATAACATTTTAAAAGCTTAAAACATACTTGGCCAATCCACCAGTCTTACGACCTCCAACACAAGGAAGGTCATAGCTTCTTTATATATTAGCTATAGAACATGCACTAGGGGCACTTTTGGCTCAACATGATGATCAAGGTAAGGAACATGTGGTTTATTATTTAAGATGCACATTGGTAGCCTATGAATATATTTAATTCCTATTGAGAAGGCATCTTTAGCTATGGTGTTCACCACTAAGAAATTACAACGTTATATGCTAAATAAAAAACTATTGTTATCACCAAGGTAGATCATCCCAAGTTCCTTTTATCTAATGCAAATCTTCAAGGAGGCATGGCTAAATGGATTATGCACTCATTGAGTTTGATATTGAATACCAAAGTTAAAAGGTAATCAAACGATAGGTTATTACAGACCAACTTATAGAAGCTCCTATTATGGCCACTCAAACTCTCAACTTTGACCTTCTAGATGATTCTATCATGATGATAGAGCAAGCATCATAAGAACCTGAATAGTGGACACTCTATTTTGATGGATCCTTCATATCTTGAGAGTCTAGAGTAGGTATATTGTTGATCATGCCATAAGGAGATTTGATCCCCAAATTATTCCATATATAATTTCAATGTATAAACAATATGACCAAATATGAGGCATTGGTTGCAGGGCTCTATCTTGCCACACAGTGGGACATTCAAAGTTTAAATGTCTATGGAGATTCACAGCTAATCATAAAATAGATAACTGATTAGTATCAAGTAAGAGATGATAATCTTTTTCCTTATAATCAAATTATCAATGACCTCAAAACACATTTTAAATCTCTGCAATTTGAGCAAGTTTTTTGAGTCAAAAACAGATCTATCGATGCCATGGAAACAATTGGTTCCATGATTCAAATGCATGATAGTGATAAAGAGTATCAATTTCTAATTGAAAATATTCTTCAACTAGCACATACTATATCAAATTTAGAGAGGATATGCACCATTGTTGATCCTAATCTCTCATGTGAGCTACAATGGTACCAATTTTTATAAATATTTCCATAGTCATGTATTTCCCACCAACCTTTCCACCAACCAAAAAAACTATTCCTTCATCTCTTAACATGTTATATCCTCCTTGGAAACATGTTTTATTGAAAAGTCTATGATGGAATTCTTCTTCGTTGTTTATCTTTGGGAGAATCCAAGATGGCACTAAAGGAGGTTCATGAAGGAATGTGTGGGGCCCATACAAATGGTGCATTCCTAGCAAATAAACTTCTAAGAATATAATATTATTGGCCGACAATAGACATAGATGCTTTTAATTATGTAAATAAGTGTGTTATTTATTAGCAGTATGGCAACTTGATACATGCACCTTCCTTACCATTGTATTTGATTACAACACCATGGTCATTCTCAACATGGGGTCATGATCTCATTGGGAAAATTAACCTGACATGTTTAGATGGCCATAATCACATTTTGATTGCAACTGAGTACTTAACCAAGTGTATTGAGGCCATTCCTATCGCTTATGTTACGAAGAAAAAATTACCAAATTCATTCATTGCCATATCATTTGTCGATATGGCATCCCAGTCCATATTATATCTGATAATGGTGGATCATTTGTGAAATAAGATGCAAAATCTCTATGTAAAATTCAAGCTCAAGAACAAGGAATCCACTCCAAATAACCCACAAGGCAATGGACAAGTTGAGACATCAAATAAATCCATTCTATCCATCTTAAAGAAGATTTGCAATGATGTTGGCTATAATTGGCACTTGCAACTCTTTCTTGACCTTTGGGATTATAGAACCAATCATCACACTGTCACTAGAGCTACTCCATACTCACTTATTTTTAGCACCAAAGATATCATCCCAATTGAGATTGAGATACCATCATTACAAATATCCCTAGAACACATTAAAGATGATGAAAACTATAGAGCCTCATGACTGTACAAACTAGAGCTTCCTGATGGTAAGCATTTGGATACCCTAGAAAACTTATAGGCCTATCAAAATAGATTTCAGACAAGCTAGAACAAATACATTGTCCCTTGATAATTTGAGATTGGTGACTTAGTTTTGAAAGATTACTAGAATAACATGAATGCTAAACCCAAAAATAAAGGCAAATTTCAACGTAATTGGTTAAGACCATATGTTGTCATAGTAAACTATGAATCTAGAGCATATCAATTGGCTAAACCTAATGGTGAATAACTTTTAGAGCCCATGAACATCATACACCTTAAGAGGTTCTACGCATGAACAACTTTGAACCATTGTTTATAAGACCCATAACTTGGGGGTAACTTGTACTATTGTAATTTTATCCTACCCTTTTATCTTACCTTGAACACATTATACTACCTTGGTCCACTTTTCATGAATCTTGATACTATAAGCTTTGAACCCTTGGCACATTGAATAAATTATTCATCCCATTATGGATTTCTCTCTTTGAGAAGCATAATTTTTGTTTTGTCTAAGGCATGTTATAAACTTGAACAATTTTTATCCCTTGACTAATTATGATCTTGATTATGTCTCATGAACATTATGAACATCTTCACTAGTAGTTGTACAAAGTAGTTCAGCTAGGATAGTCTTATGTAGCTTCAAACGAGTGAATAGTTGCATCTTCTTAGTTCCCATATTTTATATTATTTCTTATTTTATAAAGAACCTCACTCTCATTGAGTTGTGAGCATGGGCCATTACAACCAACTTAGCTATCTTATTCTAACCTCTACTCTCAAGACGTGCATCTCCTTGATTGGATGGTCCCACCTTGTGCATATTTTATGCCAAAAACATTATAAATACTTTAAAAATATCTAAAGCATTAGAATAAGATCCAAAAAAGATCAAAAAAATTACGTCATGCTTCTATACATTTGTACATTCCCATTCCACCATCCCACACTCTCACCATTTTGTGAGCAACTGTTAAGTTTGAATGCTCTCACCATTTTGTGAGTAACTATTATGTTTAAACACTCTTTCCATTTTGCAAGCATAAAAGCACCAGTTCATTTAATTTTATCCCATGCACTTTTCATTTTATAGGGTCATTATTTCTCATCTTATCATCTTCTTGTTTGCTAGACCATTCTCATTTGTTTGTCATATCTTCCATTTCTTCTATAATATTAATCATGCTGGCTTGATCAT
The DNA here is from genome assembly GCA_037957365.1 of Torreya grandis. Classification (NCBI taxonomy): domain Eukaryota; kingdom Viridiplantae; phylum Streptophyta; class Pinopsida; order Cupressales; family Taxaceae; genus Torreya; species Torreya grandis. The sequence continues at coordinate 1,370,621 of JARHVA010004888.1, forward strand.
CATGTTTCTTCTATCCTATTTCTTGGGAGAACTACATATGGTGTGAATTTCAAGTTGGAATATACATCCATGGAACTATGCATGCAACATCCACTTGTGTTATACATCTAGATTCAGATCAACCAACCCCTTTCTTTTATTCTCTTCCCCCATTTGTTATATCATTATTCCTCTTTAATTAGGGAACAATTATCATGTCCTTGTTCTTTGTTATGATGTTGTGGAAAGTAGCACCTCTACTACACATGCATGTTTTGTTGTCTTTAAACCACAATAACTTGGATTTTATTTGTGTGTGTTTATTTGAGTTTTCTTAGTGTTTTGTTGTGGTTTCACACCTCTCCTTTTATTTTATCTCTTGTCTCCATTCTTGGTCTTGTGTTTCTTTCATTGTTTTTTTGTTTGATTTTGTTTTTCTCTTTTGTGTTTTCGAACATCTTGATGATTCACATGGATCTTGATTGTTTATATCTTGATCTTATGTTATTACGTTGTTATTGAGCCATTTTGTTTATTTTATTGTTATTGGTGTCTTTTTTGTCTATTTGATTTTGCTTTTTTCTTGTGTGTTCAAGAATGCCTTGATGGTCCACATGGATCTTGATTACTCATATCTTGATCTCATGTCATTAAGATATTCTAGCCTTTTATTTTTAAACATTTTTTTCTTATTTAAAATCATAACTTGATTTTAAGTTAGTTTCATTTATGTTTATCTTTTTATTTGTCTTTGCTTTTTTGTTTAAACGTAAATCACTATAATTCTAGTTTTGGTCATTATTTCACCATTATCCTTAGTTATAGATATTCAAATTTGAACTAGCTCAGCACAATTGGAATCTTATGTCATTATAAGCTATTCATACTTATCATGCCTAATTTATTTTTCTATACCAAGCACTCTATGCTCAGGTCTCAATGTGTTAATGTCAACATCAACTCTGATGAATGATTTTCAAGAACACTTTAAAAAACCTAGGCTCATGATATGTAATTAGGAATCTAGGTAGCATGAATTACATGATTCTCTCTATATGCTTAGATGTGCATCTCTTTGCATACATTGTAAGTCTAATCAATTATTGGTCATTTTTCATCATTCCTCATTCCATTCTCTCCCAAACTTGGGTGAACTACATTGGCCTAAAGTTCATGTTGGAGCATGAGTGTATAGAACTATGTAGGCAATGCTCAATTTCTATTGAGGTCAACTCACCTATCTTCATTATTTTCTTCATCTCTCTAATCACTTTGTACATTCTCATATGCTTGGTTTTATATGGCTTTCTAATCCATTACACCATCGCATGTACGTTTGCTCCCACTCACTTTAACCTATCTTTTTTATTATATCTTTGAGTTATTTTGATTTCCAATTGTCAATGTTAGGGCACAACATCTAAACCACATCTAAATAAAATCAGATCTACAGGGGAAAAATCATTATTTATTCTTTGTCAATGATCAAACTTTTCCCTATAGGGGCAAAACTATTTTATCACAATCAAATCTATTCTAATAGAGTACTTATTATATTCTCTTTGGAGACCCCGTTCTAGTGGTGCTTCCCTTCTTGAAGTAGAACATTCTTTATTTTCCTCTAATTCCAAGCTCTCCACATTGAAGCCCATTCTAGTAATATTTTAGTGTGCAACTTGTCTCAGGATTGATCAATGCCATAAGCACACAACTTATATTCTCAAATTGGGTATGTTTAAAGTATGTCCCTTACATTTATGGATTATATCTTTCCCATTCCCCCCATCTCTAGGGATTGTTATACCTCTAATTATATTTTTATCATTGACGATAATCACGTGTGCAAGCATTATGTCATTTGGATGTGATCTATTCCATGGGTTAATCTCTCACTTTTTATCTCTTTTTGAGAGTCCATTCTTTTCTTCCATCTTAGTATGTCTTCTCAATGGGGCATCATGGGTATATTCCAATTTATTTTTGACAACTCTTTTCTTTTAAAATATGTTTCTTCACCTGAATTTCTCATTACACCTTCTCAAATAGGGGCAACATGTAGACATCCAATTCCTAACACCATTTGTGTTGAAATTATCAATCTTACTTAAATTGCACTCAAATGCACATTTTAAGTCAAAATCCATAAAATGCACTAAATGGTTTGAACTTTTCATTTAAAAGTTCTAACTTAGGTCAACGTATCTTTAAATAGGGTAATGCATTGTATGGGCCAGCTAATTTTGATCAAATCATTTCGAGTCAAAATGATAATTTTGCCATTTAGTGCTCTGGATCACGCTTTTCTTCTAATTCATTGGTACACGTCATGTACCTTTTTTATTTGGTTTTGACAAAATCATAAATGGTAATATAGCTATAACAAATCTAACATCACCTTCCAGTTCCTCTTCAATTAAATTATGACCTAGTAATATGACTTTCTAACAATTTTGATTAATTGAGGGCCAATTTTCAAGTAATTGGACAAATGTAATTAACCTTGTTTAAGCCTAATTAATCCAAATCAAGAGCTTATGTGGATTTTCCATGAGATTTGTTTAATATTTCTTTTTGAAAATTGATTCTTATTTACTGCATCATCAGGTGACACCATTTCTTGGGAAGACATCCTTAGGCCATAAATGCCACAAATATTAAGATTATGGGTCACCCATGCCTAGTTAATGGATCCCGTGCCTCTTTGATACTTATTTATCTTGAGGATATTTATGATTTTAATTCCAAATATTAGGATTATCCACGGCCACACATCTCAATCTTGAGATGGATGGTCATCGTTGATCCTGACTAATTTCAAAAATCTATAAATAGAGAGGCCTTGGATGTCAATTTTAAGCTATTTTGGTGCAAATTTATTATGCTTAAATATCTTCAAGAAGATTTAATAATTAAAACATATAATGTTAAATTGTTCCTACAAGGTTTTGCATTTGATCAAAGATTTTGCTTGCAAGCTCCATTGAAAGGCTAGTTTAGTGATTCAGAATCATGAGCCTAGGTTATGTGTAGTGTTCTTGAGGTGTTGGAGGATCTTACCACCATTTTTGACAAGGACAAAGATTCTTGATCAAGGGAGACCATGTCTTTGAGCCACATGGGTATGGTGAATCCATTTGGAAAGGTAATATGGTTTTGCTTTCTTTCATTTGTTTCTTGATATCCTTTGTAATTCCTATAGGAATGGATAGGCTTGATTAGTTAGTTCTTTATGCATGTTTCATTATTTATGGACTAATGCTTGACTAATTTGGTGTGTAAACATCTCTACAGATATTTGTTTTTATCTATTAGACACATTACACTACTAGAATGTGCTTGTGGATGTTATGTTGTCCACTTTCAATGTAGTGCTACATACAAAACTATGAAATGTCAATAATAATAACCAATGACATTAATTCATTTTTCGTTGATGCTAAGTCTTTTCTTCCTTGAAGCAGTTGATATTGAAGTTCTTTTCTTTTGTTGATGGTATGTTTTTTTTGAAAATATTTATTGCCTTGGTATTGTTATATATTTTTCTATATTTGGATGTGCATGTATAAATACATAGGTTCGTTTGGTCTTTTATCAACTTAATTTAATAATTTTATTAATAGAATTTAAAGTTCTTATTTATTTATATTAAGATAAGTTGTAGGTTTGTTTTATAAATGTTATTAATTTATTTTTGTCATTAAATAATGAAATTTGAATTTGAATTTTTTTAGTGGATTAGAAAATGTCTATCTTTTTTATTGTTTAATATATGTAAAACAAATATTTTTCATGGATTTATTGTGAGGGGAGTTTAGTTTGACTTAGTGTTTCTACATGAATGTGGTGATAAATTTTTATTTCTCTCCTTTTTTTATTGACACTAGAATACATTTTATTAATAATGTTTATTGTGTAAAATATTTTTATATAGTTGTCCCTATGCTTGTGAAAAAAGAATAAATTTTCAAGAGTGTAATCCATAAACCTTGAAAATACATCTTGTTATTAATTTATTTATTGGTAGTTAGTAATTTATTAATTTAATTCTTTATTTTACGAGTAAATTCTTCCAAATTATAGTGGATTTTTCAAATGAGTTTTAGATAGTTTTTTAATTATTTTTCTTTTTTAAAAATAAAGGATTCCATTTTATATGTAAATATTTTATTGATTTTATTATGAATAATGTAATCAAAATAGGTTGTGGGCTTAAAAAATTATGTAATAGTATGTGTGGTAATGATTTCATTATTTTTATATTTCCATTTCATATTTAATTAATGATCCAAAATATATGTTAGAGGATGGATAGGGTATATGCATAAATGGCGTGATGCATTCACATGTTGAAAAAAAGGTGGATACATAGAGGTGACTAGTAAATATAATGAATCAATGGAT